>JAQFYD010000456.1:0-18894 GCA_034694225.1 Bourletiella hortensis | reverse complement strand
CGGCGCGTGAAATCCAAAGGTTCCGACAGAGTTTCTCACGTCGTTAAATTGACTCATGGTTAGATCGATATACGCCAAGTCTCTTCAGAATTCATTTAGTTACTTGCTTGCTTTCCACTTTCATGGCTAACCCAGATCCAGCCCTCGTCGTATTTTTTACTTACAAATTCCTTTCCAATTCGCCAAGTACATGATCATGCTTGGAATGCCGCCACTACTGTTCATGTATGTAAACATCTAGTAGTACAATATTTGAAGGGTCTTCCAATATAATCTCCTTCTCTCCATTACCATTTCGTCTGTCCCTATCATCTCTTCATTTCCCATTTGTCTACAGTAAAACTACTTCGTATCTTTCCACAAAAACGCTCCCAAATACTGCTCCATGGACAGTAATAGCTACACCTCAAATGTTCCCATTTTAACCCATTTACATCCGTTGTATCTGAACCACTCAGCTGACCTCAATAATGTAGCTAAACTTTCAAACTGCAAAAGATCTAGAAGCTATTTCCTCAAGCAACATCCACACTCAGAAACAATTACGAGGAAAAGTTCCTGACTCAACACGCAGTAGTAGCCATAATTGAAGCTTACACTTTTAGCCTCTACCTAATGTGCAAGGCTTGTACAGAGAGCAATTTGAAAATGCAGAACATACAGCAGAGTTTAAGTTAAGTTACTTTATGAATAAGTTCTAAAGCATGGACAGAAACTTTCTATGGAGATAGCTGCATCATCATAACAAAAATAAAGCATCAGTAGAAGCAAGCTGCTACTTGCAAGTTGAAAATAATGAAATATAATAATAAAACCAATATTAATGACTCTATAGCGTGCCTCCATAGTCCTATTGTGAGTGTAGATGATGAGAAGAACTTGCGATGGGAATTTGCGGCTCGTCTTCCTCTTGCTCATTTTCTTCTTCCTAATGCAAAGGAAACTTTGGAGTGCCTCAAACCAGGAAAAAAATCTAACTAATAGCCCCAAGACGGAGATGATCCTTAGATGCAAAAAACTAATGCTACACCATATGAGCCAAAGAAGGTGAAGTTGCAAAGAAAATGGAGCAGTATAGGCAGCTCAATTTTGTCTGACTACTACAACAGTAGTTGACTATCTCCAACATCATAATATCCTAAAGCGGCAGTTTCCTCCAATGCCATCCGCTACTTTGTAAGCAACCAATTCAACTCGTACACATGACGGGAAGCCCGAGGGTAGTTTAAAGCTAAACTAGCCAACTAAGATCGTACTTGCAGAATTTATCGCACATTGTTGAGCAGATGAGGACCAATAGCAGTGCAAGTTACAGAAACTTATTGCCCGCCGGAACAGCTCCAATAACCTCTGTCTTGTCTCACTTTATCAAGAGTAATTTTATTAGTTTCCACTGAAACCAATAATCTGAACGAGGGCTATGGAATTTGACGTACTTAATGCGTCTGACCCTGACTTCTATGTACAGTCATGCCGTTCTCCTCCACTGAATCTTCCCTAGCATGGCACACACAATCTTTCAACAAGTGTATTGACAAAATATTTGCCCCATTTTATCCAATTTAGAACGATTCAGTACTCCCATACAACAGAAAATAATTATAATGGGATAAGAGGAGAAGGAATCTGAAGGTGGAAATACAGAGTGCAAACAAAATTTCAATGTAGCAAGAGCTTGTTTACACGCCACCTGTAAGCGCAGAGTGAGTTGGAATGGATTCCTTTACATGTCTCAAGTAATAACGTTGTTCAACCGGAAAGGATTGTTAGAGGCTATAGCTCAAACTTGGCTCTTTTTCTTTTTCTTCTTCTTGTCGTCCTTCTACTACTGGAAGGATTTAGCAAAGAAGACAAAGAAGAAGAACCGTGTCGTCTCAATAATTATCTTGCTTTTCCAGCAACATAATTCACTAATAAGCACGTCCCTCCACGTACAGTCACTCTCCGTTTCTGCGTCTAAACCAAAAACACAATTACTTTTCTCCTCCTCCTCTCACACTCACTCGCTCTCACTTCTTATTGTATCACTATATGGCAAGCTTTAACTACTCTGCCTCCTGAGGAAAATCAAAGGAGACAGTAATAGTAGCAAGTATACAGGAGTAAGTTTGGAACCTATAGCATGTTAGAGTAGCTAGTGAATCTCAGTCAGTCTTGCTGCTATCATCGCATCCAACCAAATAGTAGTAAGATAAGTCTGTGTGTATCCGTGTAAATTCTGTTTAACAGAATCTGTTAACATTCCCTTCCCTCAGTTCCAAGGAGAGGAGTCGTAAACCCGGCTTGTTATTATTCTGGATAGAGGAATACCCTGAACTGACTCAGACCCTAGTGGTGATTCCATCAGACACAATCAGTTTAGCTTCATTGGAAAACCTGTATGTGTGTGTACTGACTCATTATTAATTTACACCAGCTTCTCGCCATGTCTTAGATACGCACATGCTGTCAGCTATATTTGGCAATTACGTCAGCCATGAAGGGTAAAGGGACAGAGAGATGGGATAGGCTGGGTAAGGGATAGTAGAGAAGGTTAAAATTCCAAGAACCGAATTAATTATGAGCTAACAATCTCAGGAGGTTTACGTTCATATAATATCTCTCGTGCTAGTAATGACTTGGACGACGATGATGATGTCTCTAGCGTTCCCTTTCCTACTCTGAAGGACAAAGAAGCTCATAGCAGTAGCTAGCTACGGCTGAGAAAATAATGTTTATTAATTTAACAAAGTTTTTTCCAGCTTTAAAATGACTAATGAGCCACTCATGCATAACTGCTAACTTGATGGCCATGAGAATGCCAGGCAGTCGGCTTCAAGTGGTAAGCCTGCTCCGCCTGAATGAATGCATTCATTACCTTTATTTTACCATATGCATCCGTTTTGATAGTAACTGCGCATTATTCTATTGACTTAAAATCCCTCCAAGCTCAATTGTGGCAACCATTTTCCGGAGTAAACAAGGGGAAAAGGATTTGGGGCAAGTTCCGGATGCTTCATCTCCTACCTTGTGTAATTATGTCAACTTTCCCCATGTGGTTCTTCCAATTCCCCATGTTAAGCTGAGCATAAGTTAACACAGATGACTAATGTCCTATGTCCTGTCTTCAACTCCACCATCAGCACAATTCTTTCACTATTGTAATGATAGAACAGTATTGTGTAATTTACGTACTACTAAGACATACATAGACGAGGAAGATAAAGTGCCTATAACTTAGCGGAGAAGCTATAGGGGAAAATGCAACGTTTGTCAAAGTCAAGCGTACCCCAGGTGTGCTCCCTTCAACCGTGTATATTTATACATGACAAGGCTCAGCTCCGTGCACATGTACAGACTCATTTCAGGCCATTGATTCTTATTTCGTCGTCTTATTGGCGTGGATTGAGGAGAGTGAGGAGAAAGAAGAAGACGAAGAAGAATGTTCGAGGAAAGTCCTGGTTACTTTTCCTTCAAGACAAGGATGACGTTATCTTGTAACCACAAGGTGTGAATGTGTCGTAATCAAGCTCTTTCCACGGCTAAATTTCTCATCTCTTCACACATCCTTCCCAAGTTACTACTATACTTCTCAACTAGGGTTTTCATGGGGGACAACAAACTTAAGGAACTGAGATAGCGAGTGAGAGAGAGAGATGATTTCATGATGACATTTAAGAGTCACTCCCAGAAGGAGACAGAATTCGCTCTAGTAGCTCGATTTTGCAACCCTATGGTTCCCCAATATTTATACATGAAAGATGGTGATGTGAAAGTTCACCTTATTTTATTCCTCCAACAACGACCATGCCACTCAACTTGCTAGAAAAAAGGCTGAGAGACTCGAAATGATTTTTTTACATTCAATCAAATTTCATGTGCATCATCCTCAAGTTCCACTACACTACCACTCCTACCAACATCCGAGTACTTCCTGGGTAAAGAGATGTGAGAGTCTTCCTCTTTCTTCACCTTATTCTTTATATTTGTGCATCTTGTATTGCCTGAGTAAAATCATAGAAAGTGGTACGTACGACGCAGAAAGCATGAAATACCATTCTAGTAGCTTTCTAATCTATTCATGTGGCAGAGAGGCACAATCCTTTGAATACTTGCTACTACTGCTACTGCTACACTTGAGCAGAACCTGAATGGTCGTGCCCTGTACGAAACGGAAGTAACGCAATACTTGCTCCAACTGTAGACACAAGCTAACCACAAACCGTAGCCAATGTTTGCGCTAACTTTCTAGCAATTTTTGTTGCTTCACAGAGTCCCTGGGAGAAGGATCTAAAGAAGTTTCCGCTAAACCGTTCTTTTCAACCTTACGTAGCTCCATATTTTGTTCCCATTGCTCACAAACGCTTGGAACTTGAGTGAAAATCCATCAGAATATTTCTTTACCTCGAATTTCAAGTAAAGAGCCAGTTGAATGCTCCTCTAAAGTACATAATTCTCAAATGAACAGAACAGATTAGACTTGTATAGTGCTGCTCTACCAAAAAGGCAGACCTCAGGTACCTGCAATGTATACAGTCTAATTCATTAATATTAAGAGAAATATGAGAAAATTACAAAGCTCTAGGATTTGGATGTGTGCAACCATTATAAGTCCATACATGGCTGAACATCTGTCGCCATTTCACATGACTTCTCCTTACAATCGTATAGTGTATGATGAGATACAAAGCATAACGTTTGAAGAGGAAAGCACCATGTTTGACATGCTTTTAACATTGCATTGGGACATGATCCTATACGAGAATTTCCCTCGCTGACATGCTAGGAAAACGCAGAATTTTTGAATCCACAAAGGTAGCTAAGCTACTGTTAATTTGAAAGCTTCTGACTAAAGAAAGTGGAACTTTCTCGGCAATTCCTTGGTCGTCGCGAGTAAATGAAACGGAATAGGTGGTGCTCTATTTTCAGCCGTTGCTCCTATAATATGGGAAATAGTAATGAGCCTACTGCTGCTGGAATCTTAATTGCGGATACGCTTCATCTTTCCGAATCCCCGCTGCTGTACCTGAAGCGTGCTGATGAATATTGAAGAGAAATTGTCGTGATTAGACTCTTAGATATACACAAATTCCCACAGCTTCTATAGCCGCACACTGGATACCTAGAACTCTCAAATGCTCATTCAAGTCAACAGTATTAGCTAGCTATTTTCGTCTCCAGTAATAATTCTCCTCCCTCAGGGAAAGTTTTTCAAACTCAGAACTAAGGAACTAAAAAGTGAAAATTGAATTCATTTTTTCCCGTAGTGGTAAACGCCTGGCCAACTTTTGAAAATCAATAATAGCTACAGCGTGAGATCAGAAGTACTAGCTAGAGTTTAATTAGAAGTACTTCCTTGAATAGGAGGCGTATATATGCAAAAATTACTTTCACTTCCACTTAGAACCCGTTAGTCTTCAGCCCACGCTGGGGTCAGGAGAAAATTCGTATAAAATCTTTAGGATGAATGTTACATTATATGAAATTCAACATGTGGAAATAATTTCAAAATTCATTTTTGTATAAAGTAGAAACGTAGGAAAGAACAATATGAAATTTCCTTAAAAACTTGAGGAAATGATGAAAACCTACATAGCTCTAACCTTTGAGGTTAGAGTGAAACTTGTACAATAGAATACGCACCAATAGTTACAAATTGGAGGTAGCTACTCCCTTCTTGCTGTGTCATGCGATCAAAGGTGCGTGTTTCCTTTGCGTACACAATATTTCCATGTATCTAAATTAGTTCTTTCGATTCCAGTGAATTATAAACAAAACATAGTTCTTTGGAGCCAAATTACAGCTGATGTGTTCTACTATAAATCATTCAAAATAGTTGAAGGTGGGTGCACTACTGCAGATGAACTGAACCCATGAGTCGATGGAGACAAGGAAACACTTTTTTGATGTGCCTCGCAACCATTCCTCTGCCTTCAGTAGCCTCAAATGTAGAGACATTTAAGAGGCTGCATATTTTGCATTTAACTCCACGTAAATCCCCATGAAAATGATGTTAAAACTCGAGTTTCTGAACGCCGCTACCGCCGACATGTATGAACCGATTTTAATTAGCAGCATGTCTAAAAATGCCGCAAAGATCGTAATTCCATGGAAGTGGTTCCATGTCTCAATCGATGGAGGTGTGCAGAAGTTATTACACTCCAAAGTAGGATGCCTGACGCTGAAACACCATGTATCTACATTGCGCTCTGGAAAGATTGCATGTTCGAGCTATATATGAGACGTAAGATTAAAGCTCGAGGTTGTGAAATTAACATTTTCATCTGTCCGCAGTGACAGCTGGAAAGTCAGGGAGATGAAAGGAAAATTCATGATTATAGAATAAATGACAGTCTACCCACCCCTTTTTTGACTATCTTGAATTCTATTGCTATTTCTGATGGGTAGAAATACGAGTGGAGAATAAAGTATAACGGCATAAAATCTCTTCAACTAAATTGTCACTTGTCTGAGGTCTCATAAAGGAAACCTCTGCCACAAGCAGGCGGAGAAAACAGATAATATATTATTGTAACTTTTTCACCGCGAACAAGATATGACACCGATACAGGTATCATTCATGCAAGACATGCTGCTACTATTTTCTATTCATTTTTTGCTCTTAAAATCAAGAGATTGTGATGATCGAGAACCGTGAGACGAACGAATGAATTACTCAGAGGTTATCCGACCTTGATTTACACGAGTTAATTCATCACCCTGTATTAACAAGGGGAGGCCTTTTCAGGCTACTACATCCTACTACCTTTTAGTCAAGTTAATTTGCCGATTTCCCTTCTTCCAGTAGCTTCTACTATTACATTGATTAGTCTTTCCTCTTCATGAATAGTAGCAGTAGTAGAAGTAGTAACTCCTGAATCAAAGGGAACCCTTGGCTAGACTTGTACTCTTTGACTCTTTTAATCAATTTCTCTGTACATAGTATGAAGAAAGTGGAGAGCATGATGATCGCATTACTCGAGCATGAGTGAGTCTCTATACACACTGCATATTCTCAATATACTATCATAATGATGATGAACTACTAGGATTCTGAACGTATCACTCACTCTGTAATGTCACCACTACTGACCTTAAGTTGATGAGAGCCACAAACAACCCATGCTCATCATCAAAATCGTTATCATCACCGTCGGCATGGTCCACACAAGACACAACTACCACAAATAGTACCAAAGTTCAGCCAATGCATTCACATAGACTTTGTATACTATATGTTGACCCTAGTATTCCCATTTTAAGCTCAGACACGTACTCACAATTGAAAGAGACAGGACTAACTGGCCAGTATCTCTGATGAAAGCCTAAAGAGCGTCGTATGGTCACGTTCAGAAATGAGATAAAATCATGCAGGTTTCTTCCCTCTGTATGTTCCCATTTAATTCAAAATCCCATCCAGAATTCATCTTATACCATTAGATACTGTACGCGAGTAACTTTACACTACTCTCATCATCAATACTTTTGGCATGTGAATGCATAATATATACGTAACCACATAAAAAATATAATGAAGAATCACCAATTTTCTCATATCACCTGTGCACAGTTTTCTCGGAGAAAATGCCTCAAAACTTTTCCCAACGATGTTCCCATATGCTTATTGCGTTTATTGGGGAAGCGAGAAGACTTTATAATCAAGTCTACAAACACTATTAATATTACTATTCGTTGTAAAACATTGAGTTTCGTTTTCAAGACAATTCCACTACAGATGTAAGCAGTATAGTCTGAGCAATAAAGTTTGGAAACCAAAGGAGAAAGTAGTTTCAAGATGGGAAAACCTTTTTCAAATGGTATCATGTGTATCGTATGCGTCAAATGCACAGCCCGAGCAAATAATAATGATAATGAAAGCGTAAACTTTGCTCAGATTTTCAACTTGTGCGGGGCATATCGTGGAATGTAAATAATTATGGAGATCTATCATAGTTTCTATACATTTTCCCTCAGATCCTCATGTGGCGCTTTTGCTTTACAAGTTTTTTCATCATCATCATCATCATCATTAATCGATTCTCAGAGAAACCGAGGGGATTTTATTCAACATCATTTTTCTTGAAAGTAGAAAAATTCTATAACCTAAAGTTGGACCAACCAGAAAGGAAAACCGAGGGACTGGAAAAAGGAGCTTACATCATAATGCCAATTAAGTAGCAGGAAGGCTTATTACAGCATTTACGAAACGACTAAAGTATCCACATCTATATTTAACGAACACTTCTGGCATGATGACAGTATATTCGTCTTGAAGGTTCAAGGTGATTATGATTATTCGTTCCAAAAGAGATTTAGACGTGAGGCGAATAAATCCATTCAGGGGCTTATTCGCTTGCAATTTTGTCAGAACTTTAGCACAATTTCTTGCTGTTGCTGTTGTCGCCAAAGAAAATATTAGGCGGTCTTTAGCTATTACAGCACTAATTTATTACACATCAGCAGGTCAGATCAGGCTACAACAGAATAGCAGAAAACCCAAAATCTACATTTCAAAGCCTTTCTGAAGCGAATATTCATTGTATATATGCTTTGGATTCAGTGATGTTGTAAGAGAAATGTTTTCATAAAAATTGCATACAAAATTAAAAGCTAAAATCTCTGCTACATCAGAAAAGTATCACATGTGTATGATATTTATGCGCATTACGAAAGGGATCATTTATTAATTTGTTGGGCACACAAACCCACATACCCTACGTCTAACTGTTTCCAAGTCCGACGGCAATAATAATGGATAAAGCGTGGCATAAGCTAACTACACACGTAGTGACTACTGCAACTTGAATAAAAGTCAGCCAAAGAGAAATCTAAAGTTCTGATTATTACGTGGCCAAGTGACATACGGAACGCTGTCATCCAGGAGAAAGCAGCATACGCTTAAGTAGCCGCAAAGCATGGCCGTAAGAACGGCCGGACTGCCGCATTCTGAAATTTTTATGAGACATAAAGTGCCTGTGTCTGCGACCTTTCCCCTACTGAATCCTTACATCTCCATCTCTCTATACCTTTTTTCGATAAACTACCCTGCTGCTAGTATTCTTCTACCTCACATCAGAGATACCCGACTGTTCAGCTGTTCAGTAAAAGAGTCGTGTTACTGCGACTAATGATATCGTACGAATAAAAATTTTCCTTTAGTTACCACCTTCAGCAGTTTCCTGCAGCTACCCTTTATTAACACAAGAGTTTGCCCTCTCATCTAACTCTTGTTTCGCTAACCTGAGCGGGTACACACCATTCTGCGTTACAGGTAATCTTTGCGTTAAGAAATAAGTTTTCCATGAAATCCCTTGGCAACTGATTACCTTTGAACTTCATCATACTTGGTTCATGATAGTCATTCTTGGCGATAACCATGTAGTTCAGTGGATCGACAGGCATATGCGACAGTGCGTGTGCAGTCGGTTAGCTTTTTTTGTGTAAGTCAATTTGTTTAGGCAAGTACGGGCTGCATCAGGAGTACAGCGGATCTTACTTGTATGAGCGTACTGCAACATAAAATTCCGTCAGGAATATCTAACGACAACAGGAGCACGCTCGATCCCACACACTGGAGACCACCTACGTACAACTTTGTAGGAGACTGAATACTGGTCCATGCGGAAATTTACAAAAATCCGGGGATAGCCTTATTGTGAATCTTATGCTAACGCAGTTTCTTATGCCAGAGAAAGCAGACTCTCACAAATCAAACAGTCTTCAGGGGAAAATAGAACAAATCCTCGAAAACTAATTCGCATAAATTCCTTTCTCCAGGACGGACTTCTGAGTCCAAAAAATGCTTTCATATTGTACAGCTACATAAAGACGCTAAATTGGAATGATTCTGAAGAACTGTTCATTATTTAGGGCAGATGATTATTTTCTCCGGCATGAGTTACGCCTATCCTAGAACGGTTTGCCAGACGTAGCCTATGTTCAGATTGGGAAAAGCATCAGAACATAGGCGGTAGTAATAATTCTTATTCCTCTTCAAATCATTTCTTAATTAGTTCTTTCTTAATGAACTCTGAGGGGCAAAATTTACGGAATCTGGATCCCCTTTGGATTATTCAGCTGTTCATCCAAAAATCTAACTTTTGGCATTCAGAGTGCCATTTATATCCCAGCTATATATTTTAAGATATAGACTGCAGCACGAGGAAGAAAATATTCCGAATATTTCCAGCTATCAAGCGGTTCTTCGGAAAAGAAATGATGGTGAGCAACACGGGATTTGTTTGAATATAGAAAAATCAGTGGTTTCCCTTCGTTTGATGAAATTTAATTATTCGCATGACATGAGTATCTCATGAATTTCCGAATCATCTACATCGTCATCATCCTGCTCCTGATTTTCCTCCGACATTCGTACAAATGCTTGTGCACATGATGACTAAAAGAGCTCATTCCACTTGCTTGTGTTTTTGAATTAAGGATCTTGCATGCTGCCAACATCATTCTCTGTCTCTCTCTCTCTCTCTCCTGAGTAATATTACAGCTGGGAAACTGGAAACTGCACCATTTCACAGGCCCGCATGTACGAACTACATGGGGGAGAATTATTGAAGCATATGCGGGAAGTACATATTTTATTTTTGGTGTCGCTGTGACAATGCTGTTCAATTTTGGTCTACTTACTGTACTGCGGTATCCCGTTGGTTTTCTACTGGAAAACAGTGGTTGGCCATGGAGAACTTGTACGGGGGATGGAATCTAGGTGAAAGGACTAACTACGGAAGGTTATACGATCTTTGTTTTGAATTGAATAAGCTCCTGCCTTGTGTGGATTCTCTGAATGCAATCAAGTGTCGTCTCAAAGTTTGTCCAAAGGCTCTAATTAGTAAAGACTAGAGTGCAAACAATAATACGCTCTCACTGTCAAACTTCTCTTTTCGCCATGGTAGGTCTTTCACCAGCAGCATGAGGTAGCACATGTTCGTCGTCACTCCTAACAATGCTTCCACGTCGCCTTCAATAGAACGACTACACACATTATACTCAAAGGCTTTGGATAAGCTCAATATGAAATTCGTCACTTGGACTCCAAATATACCAATATTATGCACTTATATGCGTGTAGGTGTGTGCCTGTGTGATTATACTTAGTAACGTGTATGATTTCTGCGGCAATCAAGCTGTACTTTCTATGCGTATACTCTACCTTCACATGGAATATCATTTGTAGGCCTTTGTGAGTCTAATAACAATTTCTTTCCTTTAAACTTCCACTAAGATTTGAAAAACTTTTCAAGGGAATAGTAGCCGGCCTCTGAATTGACAAACCACAAAGTTCCGCAGTGACTAAGCTTATGCTAACTCCCTTTAATGTAAATGGATCAAGAGGGGGAGGGAGAGAAGGTTACATGCTGTTTTTCAGCATCTGTGTACAATGCAAAGTTCATTCAACAAACCTTGCTCATGTTATGCCTTTAAGAAAGAAAATGAGAAGTTGATTGTTCATGGCAGGTGATGCATCAAATTTGCTTCTCGCGATTCGTTTGAAAGGTGATATGATGATGAGATGATGATATGCATAAGCCTAGCTCCACTGCACAGAGTACTCGGTTTTCCCCTTTTAATTTTGACTTGATGATGACTTGTAAACGCTTGCGGCAGCAAAAATTGGACGCAATATCTGACGCATCTCTCTTCATTATTTTGATGATCATGTATTTATGCATGCATCATCAGATGATGATTTTATATTGTTCCAAACTTTTTAAGCTTAGCTTTGAAGTGTCTATCTGACTGAGTTGTAATCACTGTCTTTCTTCCGGATATCATTTCGGAAGGGAGCGGGTGGCGTTTTAAGTCACTACATTTTAATGACATGGACGACGAGCATGTTGAAAAAGCAGTGTTAATATACACAACAGAACTGAGAAAGCCCTTGGAGCTACACAATCCATTACGAACACGATTGACCTTTCACTTTGATTGAAACCTAGTAGGGATTTTCTTTTGATTTGACAAGAGGATGCATGCACGGGAGAGTGACTCTGTTGCCAGGGCACATTTTAATTACTATGAAAATTCAGGAATCATTCTGTCGTACAATTTACTGTCGCCCTCGAATTCATTTACATCAAGCAAGTGAAAGCAGGAACAACATCCGTTGCACCTCAAACAAGTGTCACAATCTAGGAGAGTTTAAAGGGAAATTGCTGTCAGAGGACAAATTTTCAGATCCCGTAAAGCGTTCACTCAAGAGACGTTTAGAATCAAAAGAAATCCGCATGCTTTGCAGTTGTCCAGGTAGACAATTTGTGTATCCGCAAAGCTTTTCGCTACGCTGACTTAGCATATAAACAGCAGCAGGCTCTAAGTAAGTGGTTCACGGTTATGTAGCAAACATGCTTTGGGAGATGGGGTTAGAACAAAAATTTTCTTCCACTTTTCTGCCGACCCATTTATCAAATGATGAGCGTCTCGGCAGCTTAAAGACAGAAATTTAACGATTCTTATCGATATGTTCATGCCACACAACCATTTTGGCTTGTTATAATCCCTACCAATCAGCAGCATTCAATTTACCTACAGTGGATCCTTCCTTAGAAAGCGTTTCCTGCGTTAGCCATGGAACCGTTTGAAACTTATGTTCTGTTCAGCTGTACAGCTACAACGAAGAAAGTTGGTTGTCAGCACGATCACGGATAGTAGGCTGAAGCCGCAGGTTATTTCCCTTGTGAGAGGCAGGTGCAAGTATTCAATTTACTCTGAACGGAACCATGGTTTCCAATGAATGTCAGAAGATGTATGTGGCTGCTTCTACACACTGCATTGTTCGAATTACGTTTCTACCGCTAAGGGTCCGATACATTTTTTTCTCGATTGTCGTCCCTATCTCCCTTTTCCCCTCACACACACTGTGACTTGAGCGGAAAAGCGAAGAGTAAATCAGGTCGTGCTCAGCACTTAAATTATTTCTATTATTTACTGACGTTAGCTCCTGTAAAGTGCCTGCCCACATAAGACTACTTTGGTTTTATTTCTAAAACCACGCGATCCAGGCTTGGTTGGAGCCAGGAAAATCCTGCTCGGTAAGGTGGAAGTACTTTCCATTTGCAGAGAAAATCTTCCAGTGCAAGTGTTTGCCAAAAGAGGATTTCAATCCCTGTACACCTTGTGGTTATTTGTAGTGACTTTCGCTGTTGTTCCTGTAGGCATAAATTGACGCAGCGCTGGGGGTGAACAGATAATTACAATTTAGCCAATGCTCCGAGTCCATCTTGCAACAAAACAAGAGCATGTGGAATAGCTTTCGTCCATGATTTTTTGCGGCTGATGCTACCATTATTAATAGCTACAGCATAGCACTCAGCGTACAATTTATGTTCTGGTAAGTAAAATGTTCAGCTTTGATGAGGATAATATTAAATTTTAGGCGCTGCTCAAAGTCCGGCCCTTTCGTAACATCGTGCGAAAGTTACTGACCACTATAATGAAAGGCTATGCTGCAAACACAAAGGTACACTTTGGATTTCGAAACTGTCAGTTCCATTAGGAACTGAAAGAAAGTCCATTATTTTCGTGGAATCAAAGTTCAGAAGAATCAGCAGGTATTTGCTCCCAAGGCTGATGAAGATATTTCAATTAAAATCTCCTATCAGAGGATCACACGCTCTCGATATGTTTCTCCATCATCACCGGTTGGTCATGCCACTCGTGTCTGGTAAAGATGAACTGCAGAATGTAGCTGCATTCCATAACAAATGTAGATTTTTTATACTATTCAAGAGCTGGGCTCAGTCCACCTTTCACTACTACACCGGTCCCAGGTTTTACGCCTACGCATAAGGCTATTTCGTAATTTCTTGGTACAATAAGAGAAAATCTGAGCAAAATCATGCTACTATACTACATACAGTACTTAGAAGCTAGAGCAGGAATTTAGAGTGACTTAGGGAAAGTGCGTCAACGTAGATTAGAAAGGATGTGAAAAAGCAAGAATAGAGTCAAGGCTCTCTTTCCGTCTGTCTCGTTGCATTTAACTTGCTCAAGAAGAAGAGGTGCATGGAATTGAAAAACTTTGAGAAAGCGATTAAACTCAGAAACGGGTACTTTCTTAAGGCAAAGAAATATAATGCCTACGAACATGAGAAGAGTCAGAAGGAGAAAGGAAGCAGATTGTCCTTTAATCAACTCAGACTTCATATTTCTTTGCCCCTTATATGTAATCTGCCCCAAAGTAAATGCCTGTAAGGTCCCTTGGTATCTCGGCCAGCCTAGCATATAGTACGACACTGACGATGATGAGGTTACATGGTACACCAGGGAGCTACCCAAGGCATGAGGCCATGACTTATTTTCGTTGTTCAAAAACTTATGTCCAATGTATATATTAGCTCCTTACACGCGCAAGCAACTACCTCCTGTGCCATCTTCTTCTTGGAAGCATTGACACTATTTGACCTTTAATTTCCATGATATAGTAGTCAATTCAAGCAAATCCGGAACGCTTACACATTAATAAGGTCTGTCCACATGCACCTGACAGATAAGCAATGATAAAGATAACAATTACCTTCCACACAGTCTCAGGAAAAAAGGCATTAAACTCAACTTGGTCTACTTTCGCTCATTCTTGGAACACAAGTAACTCTGTTGGGGACGTCTCCTCCAGAAAATTAGTGGCGAAATCTATTGCAGTAGCAACTCAGATTGTCAGAAAGAATTATGAGTGCAGGAGCAAGAACGCTGTCAACTGGACTGACCTACACATGCTCACCCTGGTTCACCACACTTGACAGTTTTATAGGAAACTGTCCAATCAGGTACTCACTGAAAGGTGCTATATGACACCAGAAATCCCCACTTGACCTAAAATTCCTGATATGGCTACGTTTCTTATTTCTTTCTACGTGTAATACACATGCTAAAATCTGGAAGCAGCAGGAGAGAAGGAGAGCAGATGAATCGGTGGCAACTTTCAGAATCCGACTGGCAAAGCGGCCGGCCTGCTGCTCCGTATCAAGCAGTTATAGTAGTAGTAGTAGTAGCTGCACTAGGGGAGTAACTATTTCACTCGCTTTCTCCCTCATCCTCTCTTATTTCTCCCTGAAATCCTCCAACTAACAACAACGTTGAACATGACTTGCCGGTTGAGCAGAAAGGGTGATGGAAGCAAGAATGACAATCTCCGTCTTTATTCTACTGTTCTGCTTGCCACCATTGCTTTCACTAGCTTCTACCCACATGACAGGACAAGTTGGTTCTAAGCTCCAGTGACATGCTGAACAACTCTACTGTCGCTTGTAAGTAGGTCGTGTTTCGAGAGATTCATGGTTTCCCTCCTATGTATCTTCATGTTCACTGCACATACTATGTTAGTGTGTGCTCAAGTAGTCTGGTCCTTACGCTATGATCCGCGGTGGTAGTACATACACCCACATTTCACCAAAAGTACTACGAATATGCTTCCATGCTTCTGTAGAAAAAATTTCGAGGAGAGAAGAAGAACAACATCGACGTTGGTTTTCACTTTCTCCGCTCTCACATTGCTTCCTATCGATGTCTAACGTTGTGAAATAACCATTTATAATAGTCATCTTTATTATTATGCTCAGCAACAAGAAGAATAAGTAACATGCTGGTGTTATATACAGAAAAACAAAACATTACTCTTTGGCTGCGGCAATGTAAAAGGAACGAAGGAGGAGCACGAAGATGGGGGCGGGGGAAGGGAAGGATAAGAAGAAGAAGAATAAAAAGAAGTCGCCGCGTGAAAAGCTTTTGCTGCAACAAGTGAACAGGATCAGTTTCTTTGAGTGGTTACCATAACATAAAGCATCAGGTCGCCATATTGGTGAGGATAACTGGGTAACTTGAGCATATCCACATCACCGCAGTGCAAACAGCAAATGTACGAGGTAGAGAAAGATGAGCATGTGTGTGGCCAGAGTACGTGAGCATTTGTCCATGCTAAATGAATGCAACTTACCGCATTGTCTCTTACCGAGTATAAAATTTTTTATACTTTATTTCCGACCAGGAACATTATATGGATACTCTGTCTCTTTCTCTAGTTTCAAAGTGTTGTAAAGTCGTTCAAGTCTACAGGATTCCTTCTCCTCCTCTTCGTCTTCCTACTCTGCTTCCTCTTTCCGTTCCAGAGGGTGTCTCGTAAAGAGAATGAGATAGCTACTACTACATCCCTCTGCCTTTCATTCTTATGCCACATGCAACAGGAAGAATACGAACTATTTAATCAATAAAGGGAGAGCCAATTAAATTCCTCCTTGTACCGTCCACATTACTTGTTTAATTACTTCTTTATCGCAAGTATCAGCAACTATAGCTCTAAAATCACTATTTCGAACTTGACATTATTTCGTCTATTCAGTCTTTTGGGACACTGTCGTCTCTCACAACTTTTGCGAGCTCATTGGGTAACGAAAGGCCGACTTTCCCTCCTACAATACTTAACCAAGTGATGAGGTAGCTCCTACAGAATAAAATTAGCTTCAAACGGAATTTGCATTAACAATAACCACGCTCGTTCAGATAATAACTTACAAAGCTGGTTTCGCAGGATTGTTCCACAAATTATTCATCAACTGGGCTGTGTGGCATGGATGGAAGGTGAAGTAAGGCACATGATATACAGGATGATCCTGAAATAATTTCAAAGACAACTATGCACTCTTGATTGCGAATAAAAAATCTCCGGGGGGGGGTATTCATGGCAAACGTGTTGCTCTTGATAAGAGCATTCTGCTGGTACGCCGTGCAGGATGCGCGTGTGTCCAAAATATCTTGGGCACGCTTTGCAGGTCTGTACATAAGTCAAGTACACTAGCCACGTGTGGCGCACTTCGCAGGCTTTCGGAGCCTACCGCGCTTGAATCTTGCGGCAAATACTGGCAACCATTACGCTACAATTAAGCATAGATATTTCATACCTGTTGAGAGATCGTAGACCACATATCTGTTTGGTCCTGTGAGCTTTGATTCCTTTTAAATATGGACCAGATTTCTTGTAAAGTACACAGCCTACCATCTACAATAAAACAAACAAGTCCCAACTGATATTTCTTACTAATGGATGGTGAGATTAGTAACGGTTCTTTACTGCTGCGAAATAACTAAGGTGTACGATTTAGACGATGATGGAAACTGGATGATCACAGAAAGGTTCATCCATACCTGTGTATGATATATTGAAGTACAAAACTGGAACAGAGTAGCTCATATTGAAAAGGACATGGTATTCGCAGCGCATAAGACACTCCTCCAGCTTAGTTTCTTCTTGAGCATCCTTCGTTTTACTGCCCTATTAAACAAATATTACAAGCTACAGGACAGTTCTTGTAAGTAAACGTTCAGCATTTACATACTTGCTCATCTGATGAATGCAATCCAACACTAGCAAACGTCTGAATCACCGAGTGCTTGAGGAAACGGTCACCGATATTTTCCTAGAAAAATCGAACAATTATAATAATTACTTTATGTCAACATAAAATCAGGCCCAACCCATTTCTTTCTTTCAATGACCACATCTTAGCAATGTTGGATGAAGCTCAAGGAGTACAACACAAAATTGATTTCGCGAAGGTTTTGTTCAAACAGAGGGCGTCCACATTAGTGTGCGCGTGGGGTCTCGGACATGTTCTCAACTTGGAAGTTATGCAACGCCGTGCACAAAATCGGTGCACTCGTTCTCGATGATGATCAATTCTTCATGCAATCCCTGTGTTCAGAATGTTTTGTTCAGTTTTTTAGGCTCTGCAAGCGTCGTAGCGTACGCTTGATTGCGCAGCAAAGGCCTTAATAAAATGCTGCCCACCTCCTCATCCACATGGACTATTAGGTGCCCTAAGAGCTGGGTATAGTTTTAAGTTTTAGTGTTAAATTACGCAGTAGCTAACAGAGAAAACAAGCTGCGGGCGAATATTACGTGGGACGGCGTTGCATTAATTTTGCACTGAGGTGGCAGGTAGAATTGTCGTGAACGATAAAATTATTACAGGGAGTACAGACGAACAAAGTATGGATTAGGATAAGGACACGGGATGACTTCGCAGTAGACTTCGTAAGCCAGAGCCATCCAGAAACAGAGCTTGCACGGCCGTCAAAAGCATACTGCCCTTAACCAGAGCGAACCGTTTGCCCATAATGTCCTCCGAGGAGATTTTTCCATGGTTGATTACCGTTCGTAAACGTCCTTTCGTTGCACATAACTCGAGTACCTGCGCATCGATTCCGATGAATGTTTTTCTCTCGAAAGGTATTTTTATGTATTTGCTCAGTATGAAACCGAATTTTGAAAGAAAGATCCATAATCTAGTCGTAGGTTATCTGTCCTCGGCTGGTGATCTATAGGGGTAAGAATTTTTGGAATGTTACAGGTGATCTGTGCTATGAATCAAACGATGTGCAAAATAATTACTTCTAACATAAAATATTTAAAACGAAGAACAATACTAACTACGACTTTGAATAGAAGTTATGTCAATTTAGTCTAACGGGCCAAAAAACCGTCCTCATGTAACGGAAATATGAGTCCCAAGGGGAATCATGATTGATTCCACGCCACCATTCCCCCAAATGGTACCGTTTGCGCAAATAAGTACACCACTCTCTTGTAAACATTTGGTGCAGGTTTCCTCTGGCGAAACAACTTTGATGTAAAATTCTACTGCAGTAATTTCCAGCCGTTTGCAGCGACGATTTGGCATGTTGCACAGTCAAAAGTACAATAGTAACTGTCACGGAGACGAAAAATTATGTGTCAGGATACAAAAATTAGCCACAATGCAAACTATTCATGCCGACGGATTATGCCAACATAAGAATTTCATTTCTATGCCAAGTTACGAACAACCATCAGTGGTAGGGTTGCCAACTTTCCGAAATGCCAGGCCGGGACAATTCTGGGTGAGCACCAGAATTTTCCGGGACATCCGGGAC
>JAQFYD010000455.1:0-18900 GCA_034694225.1 Bourletiella hortensis | reverse complement strand
TTTCAGTATGCTTCTGCTGTAAGTTACACACAATTTATGCTAAATTCGCAAGTTACTGTACCGCATTATGCAATTATTCTCGAGAACATCCAAGGGAGAAGGTTCTGAAAGTAGCAAAAGAAAAGGGTTCGAACAGGATTAAATATAAAATTAGTTTTGAATTATAATAAAAATATCTCCTGCTCCCCTTTATCTTCTCTACTTTTATATTCTACTTGTGAACATGATATTGTTTGAATTTTGGATGAAGTAGCGTATCATAAACGTAATCCACAGTGTCAGAAGGTACTGGCAAGAAACTGTTTCTTCTGTGTGCTGATCGACTACTACTCTTAAGAGTGGAAAAGTAAACAAGGAATTCAATTTCCGCCTTCACATTTGATCAAATTGCAAGTCTTTAAGTTCTACAATAGAACTGCAAGTAAGAATCTTCTTCTTCCTTCTTCGTCTCCATCTATATACTTTCCGCCTCATTTCGGCTCCTGAGCTAGCAAGTAATAGTTTACAATGTAACAGAGTTTACTAGTGGAGGGTAACGTTTAAATTGATGTGCGCTCTGCGGTCATGGTTACTGGCTGAGAGGGAAGGAAACAGCTTCAGTTACGCTTATTTGCAGTATGGCAAATTGCTCAGAGAAAGTTGTCGAGAGAAAGTTAGACTTTGAGGAAGCTTACTGAGAAAATCCATATCTCCTCAGTTCAACTCCCTTAAATTATTGTACAATCATAAAGTTTACATATTAATAAACAATGGGTCCATATGAGATCAACGAGTAGAAAAAAATCTATTTGTTAACCCAAGTAAAAAGGCTTGTTCGACTAGAGGACATGGAATGATACAAAACGTTACACGTTTTAGACTGAACGTGGGACCATACGCTGGTGTGTATTTTGCAGAATAATCTCCCGGGAGTCAAGTGCTGTAGTGATTCACGGGGTTTTAGTGGGAACTAGACATTGTAAAGGGACTACTAACCCCTGTGGGAGCAATGAATTTCAACATATAAAATTATTATACAGAGTGACGTGCGTAGCGCATAGATTACACAAGATAGATACTACTACTTTATACAAAGATTGAGCAAGGGATTTAAAAGGGGAGGTGTGTGTAAGCTATGGCTGTAAGATAATGGCATTAATTGTTTCCACTGAGACTTTATTATTCATGTCTTCTCCTCTGTAATGTACATTCGTTTAGCTTTGTACTTGATTAATTTTCTGCATGAGATTACCCAGCCAGCCTTGTGTGTGTGCTTAAAAGCGTAATCATATGCACCTTTGATTATTTAGTTTACATCATCTTTCTTCTTTTTCAACCCCCACCTTTCTCCCGCAGTCATTTTATTCGCCATTTTGTCTACAGTCTATACAGTCTGATGAACAAAACAGATCATTTAGCTCAGCTCGTCCAATCGCTCGACATTGTGCCCGTATATAAAAGAGAAATGAATGTTAGTGAGCTACGCTCAAGCATGAACATCTGTGTTATTCACTGAATGATCGTAGACACATCTCTATCAGTCGGTCTGGTTATTATTACAAGACTCGGAATGTTTGAACAACTATAGGGAGACATAATATTCTCATTTCGGAAATGATGAAAGCCTTTCTCCTTGATAACTTGACGATGATTATCATCCCCATGGGCTGGATTATAACTTGACGATGATTATCATCCCCATGGGCTGGATTATAACTTGACTAGCATGACCAACAGTAAGAACTTCTCCATCCTTCGCAACTTCTTTTATTCTCTTGTTTAGACAGGTCTATTACAGCGGATGGCCTTTTTAGTAAAGAAGCCCACACGCAGGCTGTATCTTGAGCCAAAGTAAAACACGAGTTTGTCGCTTTTTCTTTCAACACTTTCACATTAGTTACCTATGTATGTTTGCTAAGCTGCCGTATACTATAGCTATATTTTTGTTAGAAATGCTACCGTATAGAAGAGAAAAAGTTTAAGATGTTCACAGCTTCCAAAGTCATTATTTTGACAGTGTTTCGTATACCGGTCTGTACTCCTTGGAGTACTGTAAACCTTCAGAAGCCTATAATAGTCCCCTTTTCCCTTCAGTGTTTTTCGGCCTGAGTTTAGCCATGGAATTTGAACTGCTTCCTTTGTCGGCTAAGTTTCCACATAAGTTATGCTACCAGTTTGCCATGTATCAGGGAAATTGTTTCAAGTTCTGGTACGCACTGTAATTTGATTGTTTGGTTTAAATTTCTTACAACAATGTGATCCTTTTTAGGAACAGAATGAATCGGTTTTGGAGGACTCAGTGTATTCTTTATTCTTAGAAATAGAAATGCTTCGAATGTGCCTTTGACTATTCTATGAAGAAGGTGACAAGTAGGACGTTACTAGATTTCCTCAAATCTGTAGGCACAACTGTGCCATCTACTGTACTGTACTGTTAGTCTCGGTACTGGCAACATATGCATCTATAGCTAACGTTTTCACAAAACTGAGAAAGGGTGAAGGGGCCCTTTGCAATGGCTGGGAAATCCTTCGACAAGTGTCAAAATGGCACTCACATGGCACCTTCAGCACGAAAATTATGGTCTACCAAAGTCAATGTGACGACTGTGATGTATCAGCAGCTCTTAAGAGGCAATTTGTTGCGCGAAACTACTCCAGACGACTTTCTCCTTACGTGGGGAGCAATTATTCTTGTGTCAGTCAACTGATAAGCTTTCTCTGTAGAAGGTCTGGATCCAGTGACCGGAAGAGACTTACCTGTTGAGCCGAGTTGCTGAAGACCGACGGCAGCATTAAAGCTACATATTGAACAAGTTATGGCATGAACATGTTGCTAAGGTCCATTCTAAGCAGAATTCATCTGAAAAATTTCAGGCTGAGTTGAGTTGAAATACTAGATCAGGGCATCTGAATGAAGATCATGTATAGGTTCCTATGCGTTCTTGTTTGGTGTGCATAATTCCTTATTCAATAATTCCTGCAGAGCTAGCATAGTGAAAGCCATAGTCTCTTCATTTTAAGACCTTAGGGTAATAATAATTAGCTCCCACATCTGCGCTCCCCTCCTTGCGTATGACACAGCGATCAGTAAAAATTCATTATTTTCAAGCTGTGTACGTTATGGTAGGTTTCTGAGGAATTTTTTGCGACTTCCGTTCCTGTAATGGCGGTAGCACCCACAGGAATAATTTTACTAGCCCGTAGTATGTCAGGGAATGATCAATTCATATCAAGAAAACGGCTACTATTTGACATCTTTGACTCGATGATTACAATGGTCATAATCTGTCCTAGTTTACTGACTACGCTCTTATCTGAACTTGAGAGCAAATATGGTATGAAAATAATACCAAGTCATTAAATTAATCTCGTTAACAGCCTCTATAGTTCGATACGAGTTCAGTGAACTACTCTCTTAACTAATTAGCTCATGGTTGAACAAAAACTACGATACTTTCGTGAATCTCCGCATCTCCATTCTTGGGAATTAAGTGGTACGACATCTTGTACAGGATCTTCCGCAGTTGCAAGCTCTCTGGCTGTACACGACTAATCTTTGTGTACAGGTTTGGTAAAGTTCTGTCAAGATACCTGTCCTTGGCTTAGCTGACAACAACGGACATTTTTCAGCTATCAACAATAAAATAATATTACTCTGTTGTATAGATCCTACAGTCCATAACCGTTGTTTAACTTAAAGAGATAAGAGATCATTTAACTGCTCTATAACTTCCGGGTTTCGCAAATGATCAGCGTAACACAGCTCATAATACCAAAATGCTGATCTTCTTCCGCCAGTGACGCCCACGATACGGATAAAATGCGTTTTCCAATAACATCCTCTAGCAGTTAAGTTTGAACTTGTACTATTTTTCAAAACCATTTTTTTTTTGCTTTGATCACAATATCCTGACTACTGCAGAACCTGAATATTTAAATTAGCTTCAGAATGTAGAGCTCCTCCATCGACCCTTAGCTTAGGACATAAACTACACTGTGTAAATATTGAATATTTCTCCCTGTAGCTATACATTTAGTAAAGCTCCAGAGGTTTTTCAGTCCTCATCGCGAGCAACATTACTGCCTTGCCTATACATGAACTGTTCACTCCAAGAAAAAAACAGCACAGAAGCCATGACAGCAATTATATAAATCCTCGCATAAGATAAAATTTCATGTAAATATATTTTATTGCGTCTTGAGCAGAACACTCATTAAAGTCCGTATAGCAGAATAATAGTTGCGCTTGAATTGTGTATCATACAAAAGTTAGGAACGTCGAGTTATGCGATCTCCACGGTCCTCTTAACTATACTTAACATTTATTATTACAAGCAGGGAAGACAGACAGCAACTCTGTAGATTCCTATGAAAAAAAAAACACACGAATCCCCCAATTATTAATATCATTCCTCCACATCCAAAATAACAACTTTAGCGGAAGTACGAAGAAAAACTTACCAAAAAAATAAATGCTCAATCATGATGATAGTAAAATTTCAATCTCGTCTTGGCATCCTACGACGTGAAGCAGTAACCGTCGTAGTGTGCTGCTGTTGCTGTTGTGGAGCAACAGATTCTTCTGTGTGATTATTATTGTCATTTCCCCGTCCTAGTAATTCCCGCACAAAGGTGAAGCGCGATAAGTAAAAGACCCATACAATGTACCAAACTGAAAATAAAGGACAAATTATTCTAATTATACAAAATTTCAATTATATTTTTGTTACTACTACTATAGCTAGACATGACATGGAAGGACCATGTTAGCTAAATCGTCCTCTATCATATGATTCGTTCGATGTAACAAACTGGCAAAGTTATCCCGCCATAATGTTAATGCATGATAATGCTCAAACTAATTTTCCAGATCAAGATTCATTATAATAATTGTAAATTAACTTACGCAGAGCTACGAATAAAATTATGAAGATGAAGGACACCACTATTGACGACACTGTTATAAAAACTGCTGAAGAATCCATGGATGAAAGTGACAATATCGTGACTCTATCAGTGTCCCGACATTATTATCGTCATTCTGGTCAGGTCAGGTGTTGTAAAAAACAGCTGGTCCACGCTGATGATCAACAAGAACGAGTCTAAACTCGTCCCCATTTGCTCCTTCGTCTCGTCTCGTCTATCAGTTTTATACTTTTCTACTAAATAACTAACACCTTCCCCTTTCATGTACAGAATCAAATTGGAGGAGGGAATCTGTCTTTATATTCCGCCCATTCTTTCTATACGCGGGAGAAGATGTACAGCGTAATAATAATTATTTCAATATTTTTCCACATTTCATAGTTATCGTCATCATCAACAGGCAAACAACATTGATGTAATTATTGGAACATTCCATCTATGAAACATTTTTTCTCTGTCGAGTCGTGAAATGTCTCCAGTAATCATCACGACCCGTACGAGCTTCTACTGCATGCTCTTAACAAGTGCCTGGCAACAAATGCAAGGGTTTCTGCAATGTACGAATTAAAATTCTGAATTTCCCGTAATTTAATGCTCAATGCTATAAGATCGACTGTAATGTGAATTTTGCAAAATTTTGTCTTCAAATTAGGGAGAAATGCATTCAACAGTTTTTCGTACTGCGAACTTGTTGCGAAAATTATTTCATGCGGAGGATCAATGGCTTAGAAGATCCAATGCGGGAAATTTAAAAGTTTGATTTGGAAAGAGAGCGGTAGGTGAGTTCGTAGGTGGGCGAACATTTGGAAGACGAAGTTTCCGGTATATAAAATGATGTTGGAAAATTGTTAAAAATTTGCCGGTAATACATTAAGACGGAGTTAAATTTCAACAGTTTTGGATACAAACGGAGATTCTTGGTTCGTTCGAACGGGGACCAACATCTTTTGTATTGTCTTCGTTGTAGTTGAGTGAATTCAGTCAGAGCAAGTGGTAGGTGATTTCGGGTATATTTTGAACACAGAAGAGGAAATCGCTTAGGAGTAAATGTAATTGTTTATTTTTTTCTGATGATCGTTTCGGAATTGCTGTTCGGAATAGCGGAGTAATGATGTCATTGATTTTGGGCTATTGTTGCTGTGGTGACGTAGATAGAAGCCTTTGAGGAAGATGGGTTTGTTTATTTGCTAATTTGTTTGATCTGTTAATATAATTGCAGAATGGACCCGTTCGCACCCTATGGAGGTCCTTATAGAGGCAGTGGTCCACCGTCAAGACCTGGTGCACCTTGGCCTCCAGAAGAACCTAGAGGTGGTCCTCCTCCAGGGGCTCCACTCGGCAGGTTATTGAATATGTGGCTATAAATTTAAAAACAAGCATCCTGATGAATCATGTAATAATTTGAGTTTTCCTCTCAGACCTGGACAGGATATGCGGGATTACGAAAGAGCTCCTCCTAAGCGACTAGCACCGGATGGATATGCGGGGTAAGCGGTCTCACAGTTATTTGTAAAGCCTTCAAGGGGTGACCGAAGTTGCTACAAACATGACAAACGACAGGGTTTTTTGTAAGCAAGACATTTGAAATTACAGGCCATCACCACCCGCAAAACCTAGGAGGGATACTGAGGAACCTGTGCATGACTGCGAAGTAGTCGCTGTAGGGGATCCAGACCCGTAAGATTTTAAGAACTTTGAAGAGAATAGCAGATAATCACGTAGAAAAATTGTTACTGATCAAACGAATGATTTTATAGTGCATATGTGGCAGCAGTGAAGAAAGGAATAAGAGATTTTCATTTAAAAGTTGGTGTCATGTTCCTGTCTCCTACGGTGAAGGTTTCTAGTTTTATTGAAAGTCTTGCCATGCGCGGAGCGATATTTGCGGTTGTTATTCGTCCTGAAAATGAAGCTCATCGCAGCGTGTCAGTCCATATTCTTAGAGGACCTCCTAAGCCTGAAGGTAGAGTTATACTTTTTAGGAGTTTACTAGTTTAGGAGTAAGCTGACTACGTAAATTTTTCTTGCAGAGCACAGAAACATGCCATTAGCAACAGCGTTTACACTTATCCAAAATAGGTATTTGGAATTAAGGAAGAAAGAGATCGGACCGATCCCTGAAAATATAAAAGCTATTTTCAAGTATATTCTAGAAGATCGATGCTTGACTGATACCGAGTATGGAATGGTCATAGCATTTCTTCAAGACAGACGACAACGGCAGGCTGATTTTGAGAATCGTTCACCACATGACGGTATGAACCGATTGCGGAACACCTGATTCATTAATGATGAAGGAAGTCTTGTCGTTGGTGATCTATGCTAATTTTAGATAAGTACATTCCATTTAGGTTAGGTTGTCCACGTGGGAAAAACGTGATAACAGATCACCTACGACTGACATCTGAATAAATCATAATGTTGCTTTGTTTGATTTTCCAGCACCGAAACAAATATATAACCAAGAAGAGCTGCAACGGAAGATACTTGCCATCATTTCCGGCGTTGAACCACTACACAGTTCCAGATCGGATCGGTCTGTCGGCCTCAATCCTACAAATCCTGTTGGAAAACCCCTCTAAAGTATTCTCATGTCCCAGTAAAATCTAATTACATCAATTCTGAGACAACAGCGTAGCGTTGGAATCTATCATTGACCGAACATGATTTGACAGAACTGAAAAATTCAGGCTGACCTTTTTTAAAGATGTATGGTTTCCATGTAGTTAAGTTTCGGATGGAAGAAATTATTTATCTACCTACCTACCTACCTACCTACCTATACCGGCTGCATGATCTTACATCATCCATTTTGTATTTCCTCTTGAGACTTCTCCAGGTTATTTTATTACTATTTAACTTTTATTCTTCAGTTGGTGTCGTGAATTGTGCACGTTGATCCATTGTATCTTGTATCAATGTTATATTGCGTCAGCGCCGTAGCTAAAATTATTGTTGAAGTAAACTTACGTCAGATAGGCGCTACTCACAAGACGAATTTTATATGAATGTCCTTTGTTTCCAAGAAATCAATTTGTATTAAATATCTGAAATTTACATGAAGAATTGTCCACTCTGACCATGTCGGCTATCTGGAGATGGCACTGCTCTGCTCAACTACACTTTTGCGGAAGCCGCTCATCTTGCAGACTGTGGGTGAGAAACAAAGGCGGCTCAATTTCTATCGAATAGGAAGAAACATGTAGTGCGTACGCTGGGGTGCCACCTCTGCTAACCGCAAATGGTGCAAAGCATAGGATGATGATGTTGACGATAATTTTGTGGCACGGATATTACCCAAGTATCAAAATGACATCAAACTCAAACGACCTTTTTTGTAGTAAATCATCTCCCGGTACATATATCTTGTGCGATGATGAATCGGTATATAAGTAAGCCGACAGTCTGCTCACTGCAAATCACCTTTTTTGTAGTGCATTGTGAAAAAATGTAAAATAGACTAGAAGAAATTAGAGTTTTTAGGTACGGCAATGCACCCGACCTATGACCTTAAACATTTTGAGCTATGGGAACAATTCTATGATGGGAAAAAATGTATTACATTTCCTCGGCACAGTTTGCTAATGTCCCGTGAGAACCTTTTCTCCGGTTCCGTTAATCATTTCTTCAAGATACTACGAGTTGATGATGGTAGTGATGACGGGGAAAGTCATCAGCGGGATGATATATAAAAGTTATTTTCTAATATATGCCAAGGAATAGTGTATACTACTACTAACATTATTATTGTGGGAACATTGCTCGAAATATTTCGTTCTGCCAGGTGACAGAAGAATAGAGGAATGAGGAAGGCACGCATGTGTAAGCCCGAGAGTATAAGTTGAAATGGTCCTTTACCTTTCGCTTTCACTTAGATTTTAATCAGACTTTCCCAGTAGTGTATCTCTCTCTCTCCCTTCAGCTTCTCTCTCTCTTTCACACTGTCTGGCTCCTATGTATTCCCACTCAGCACGCTCCAACTTTCTTCCAGCTTTGTCCGCTCACAGCTGAACCTAACCAGTTACATAGTTGACTGTGTGTGCAGCAAGATCACAGAACTGATAGAGTGAAAGACTGAATAAGAAAGCAGAGTTACAAGGTAAGTTGTATGGATTTATTAGTTGAATTCGACCTTACTTTGTATGCCTGTTGTCGTTACCTCTAAAGACCTTTTTCCCGGTGTTATTTCCTATACCATATTTGCATGCTACGTGAAGGGTTCCTGCTGCGGTCGTTATTATCGTTAGAGAGACGTGTTTCAAGAGATAATTATGACTGACTGTGCCAAGAGAAGTGGATTGTTCAGAGTTAAATTAACTGTGAAAGCAAGGGAATGGAAATTTATTGCAAGCGATTTTAGAATTAAGACAGATTTCGCTACCGGTACTGTAGAGCTACGTGTGTGTGCAAGTTCGTACGAGGAAGTGGGAACGTCACGATGTGTCTCTTGTTTCTTGAGGCATTTATGGAGGAGAGACAGCGTGAGAATCGTGATTTTATAGCCACTTAAATGGGCACAGTGGGGATTGGTGAGGATTAGTGGTATTCAAAGAGCTTTAGGACCATTGCTCTTCTCCAGTTGTTCCGCTTTTTATTTCTTCCTCCGTCCCTCTCCTTCTCTCAGTTAAGTTCTAAAAACAGCAGACGTAGAAGAAAGACAGTGGAGATATTATTGCACAGATAATTAATTCTGTCACGGGATTTCACTAGGTCAGTGGTATAGGTAGAAGCATCTGGTGCAGTGTTCATTGTAGTAATAGCAGTTGTCATTGAAATGTAGATATCTCTAAGTGTTACATATTTTCCACCATACAGTCACCCGGAATAAAAAGTTTTGGCACTGAACCAGAACAAGAGCCATGGGAATGTTGGGTCTCCGGGCGCACAACGGCTCCCTCCTCCATGTCAAAACTTAAATGGTGTCCATTAAAAGGAGAGGGATTTTTACGGCCTACCAAAGTGTTGTCACTGACAATATACACCCAGTTCTCACATAATAATAATAATGTTCTTCCTCCACTACACTACTAGTTGAAATGCAGTCTTCTAACCACAAAGCTTGAAGTGAAGTGCGGCTACCAGAGAAAGTATAAGCTCTATGTGGGAATGTAATAATGTGTCATCCATCATAGTCGTCACTCCGGAAGTCTTTTCTTCTCTCTCTCTCCCTCTCTCCCTCACTCTTCGCTGATATTATTAGGTATACGGCTCATGACTAGCCAACTTTAGCTACCTTATTCCTTTCATTGTGTACACAGCCCACCACCATTATTTCGACAACCACCACTGCACCACACCGGATACAATAGCAAAAGAGTAAATAACACTGTCACGCATAGTTTTCTCCTCTCTAGCTCAATCTTATACCATCATCATCTTTTCATTTTTTTCCTCATACAATTTCAAATAACCTAACCCCCGAAAAGGAAAATTCTCCACGGCAATATCCCCTTTGGCCTCCCTGAGCCCATTTTCTTTTATTTAAACTCCATAATGGGGCCCCCTATGTATTTATGTACTACATGACAAATATCAAGAAAAATACCAACGACAGCCTCATGCGTCATAATCATGGCATAGAAGCAACTTCCGCGGGCAAGGAAAGCACCAGCGAGGGATAGGGAGAAAGCAGCAGTAGCTTGGCATATAATAATTCCATTTCGAATCGATTAAAACACTCATTTGGATGCGAGAGTCTGCAAATTAAGTTTTCTCTTTCTCTCACACTCTCAAAGGGAGTTTTCCGTCTTTTTATTATCAACTTTGTGTACAATTTAGCCGGGAAGCGTTTAACTTATAATCAGCAGGAGAAGGAAAAGTGTTGTGCTTGGCAGGCTTAGGTTTAGTTTACAATAAAGCTCACTTTAAAATATACTGGTTTTATGCACACAAATAAAAGGCTATGGTTAATAATCATAAAAACGGGGAAAGATTCCCAATTGTATACAGAGGGTCTGTTCAGCAACATTTCCTATAGTTACAGAGCTGTACGAAAGGAAGATCTGGATGAAATCTACAGGCTGAACACGTTGTAGCAATTGTAAGGAGAATATGCATGATAAAATATTAGAAAGCCAGAGAAACAAGTGCCTCCCATTAACTTTCCATTTCTACTTTTTCACAAGTATACATGCGGTGTTCACAAGTTTGATTGTGCAAAAAAAATGCCCATTTCTGTTGTATTTCAATTTCGTACGTAGATGAACGTACGATGAAATGTATGTACGTAGAATATAGAAGTAGTAGGGGAGGGAAAGGAAGCCATGAGGAGAAAGTTCTTGCTACTATATAGAAGGGATTATATTATTTGACGGTAAAAAAATTGACTGAACGATTCTGGAGGACTGGGTGTATATTATACGAAAGAGCGGGTATAGTTGAGTTAAATAAATGAAAAAATAGCAAAGCTTTTACCCTTTTCTACTCACCACATAGAGATAGATATGTACACGAGAAAGTAAGATGAGAAAGTATACAAATGACTTTAGTAACTAGCTGCTACAAGTGTTGTAACTGCTCTTGCTGCTCCTAGTCATCATCGTTTTTGTCTTTCTATATGCTCTTTCCCCTTTTCTTTTTGTTTCGTTCTTACATTCTAAGGCTGCTGTTGGTGAATTTGATGTTGGAAAGTCTCTAGACCGAGGAAAGTGTGAGAGGTCTATGTTACTTATAATAGGAGATCTGGATTGCGGCAAGAGAATACAAATTCGAGGTAATTAGTTTCCCCAACTATGTCACTAACTGTGGTGACTGGTTTACTACCCAGCCAGGATTGTGAAAAAGAGATTATGCTCTTGTTGTACAACCTCAGACATTCACTAAGAACACTGCTGGCAGCAGCAATAGCTAGTAGTAGCAGTAATAGCGGTAGCTGTTCTGAATGGAGTGTCTTGTAGTATGACTGGAGGGGGAAAGTGTTAAACATTCTACGTGTGCATACATACACTGGCATGCATTTGGTGAAAGGTAAGGGAGAAAGGATCAGAGTGGCTCTGAGCCGAAGAAATGTGATCATGTGTACACACATGTCTGTGTCAATGCATGTGTGCGGTCGTGTATGTGTTTGAGGATTAAATGTGCGGAATGTTTTCCAGCGGCAGAATTAATCTCGCGGAAGTTAAACAAAAACAAAGTTAGGGGAGAAGCGAGCGAGAGTGAGAGAGAGAGAGAGAGAGGACGACCGAAGATGAGTTAGAGATAACTGGAAGCAAGTTTGTAGTTGAGAGATAGATAGGGACAAAACTGTAATAGTTACGAGGATATAGTGGATTTTCCTTTTGAATTGACTCGCGTACGTCTGTATGCGAGTAGTATGTAGTTGAAGTGGTGTTCTTTGGCTTGTTCCACTGTGTCTGAATGACTAGGAAGGAGTAGAAGAACATAAAGATATGTCCTCATCCTTTTCCTCCTGTTCTTTCTTCTTGTGGCGGTGGCTGCATCTTTCTTTCTTTCTCCTCTCCATCTCTCTCTTTCCCTCTGCCTTCACGTAAATAGTTGTTAGAACTTTCAGTTTGGGGTTTTGCACAAGTAGCAGTGGTAGAGCTGCTTGCTACTGTGGTAGCAGTAGTAGTAGTAGTCTTAGTAGTAACTTGTATTGTGTGTACGTAAGAGACATGAAATATCGACGTATCGATCTGGACATGTGCAGCAAACTTTGATTTGTTGACAGCCACCTCCACGGCCTGCGGGTTCCTTCTACAGCACATTATGTAGCAGAGAAGATTCATCGCTCGTCTCCACTGCTACACAAGCTCTACGTCCCGCTTCATCCGAGAAAAAAATATGATCATTCTGGCCTTTTTCATATTCCCGCATCTTCTTACAGGAGCCATCCGTAAGCTATGATTTCTGTCTGTCTCTCTCTCTCCTTCCATGAATCGTTTTATACTCATCCTCGAGTGCTGCATAAATGTAGAGCTCCCGTCAGGTTGTATGCCTGAATATTTTCCAGGAAAAAGCATGTTTGAATGACACTTGGACATCACATTTGTAGCTATATAATAAATGGAAAAAATGTTCGCTCTGCTTACGGAGCGGAAGACTCTACGTTAAGTTTGTGGCTACATGACGGGAGCCGTACTATTTTATGATTATTATGTTTTCATAGCAGCACCATGCACACAATTTGTTGCTTCATCTTCCCTGTCCGAGTCGGGAAACATCAGTTCACCCGGTTATCCTAGCCCATATCCTCCAGATTCGGACTGCACTTACTTGCTACAGGTGAATTTTATTCTTACATCTTCCCGCTTCGCTTACTCTCATTCAACTCCACTGGATTGATTTATGGAATTATGTCATGAAGCAGTGGAAAGGGAGGCCTGTGAGATGCTTTCATACTCACGTTTATTCTACTATGCTGAACAGCCTCGGGAAATACGCTGAAGGGGCAAGTAGTTTATTAATATAATGGTGGATTTTAATAAAATCAACAGGGTTCAGAATGGCAAGGAATTAAAATTACTTTTCATGATTTTGACCTGGAGCCACCATACACTGCCGGGTAGGGTTCATTAAAATTTAATGTGTATGTTGTATGTCGTAACGGTTGGGCATCAAAACTAATGGTTAATATTACTGCCCATTATTACGTAGATGCCTCTCAGATTACATCGACCTTGACATTTATGATCTAAGGGATCGGATGACCTTCCATAGAAGATTTTGCGGAAATTCCCTACCAGCACCCTTACTCGTACTTCACCCCAAAGCCAAATTAGTGTTCAGGTCCAACCATGCCGTACATCATCGTGGATTCTTTGCCACGTTTGAGTTCGTTGATGAAGGTAATTGTCAGTTATTAAACCTCCGCATGGATACCATTTGCTTTCTTTACTTTCTCCACAATATGTCCATGTGGATGGTCCGAAGGGGTCAGCAACAGAATCGATTAACTGTCCTGTTACTTTGTTGGCTTGATGCTTCCAAGTTCTGTCATTAGTTATTTCCCATTTGCTGGCTACTGAAATAGCACTAATTTTATTTATTCCAATGAATAGGAGACGTAATGCCGCCAAAGACTAATGGAACTCAGCACTGCGGTCAACCAGTAAGTACTGGGTCAGGTGGTATTCTCCAGTTTCCAGGTACGTAACAGGGAACGATACATTTCTGTGTAAAAGTAAGATGTCGTCATTTGGTACATTATGTTATGATACCGTCCATGTCATACGCAGGTCATGGGATGGATAAAAGCATGTCTATCTCCGGTCTGGAGTGTTTATGGTTAATTAGAGTTAATTACAATCACAGAATTTACTTAAGAATTCAGGAAGTTGAGTTTCACGGCAGCATTGGTAAGTTACTAGAAATCGAATGGCTTAACCGCTGGAATAACTGTTGCACACTGCACATATTGTAATTTGATTGTTCCCAGAAAATTGTCAGAAGGCGCAGTTGGGAATATATGATGGTTATGAGCATTCACTGGATGAATCTACCGTACTGAAAAAGTTTTGTGGTGATAAGGCTCATTATAAAGTACGCCTTTAATTCAATTACACATATTGTTCCAAGTCATTCTGATGTGCTGAGGATGTAATGTATGGGTTGTATTTGTCAAGGCTGAAGACGATCGCGCGCTTTTGTCGGCAAGGAACAGAATTTTAGTAAGGTTGACCACCTCGGTATTTGAGACTACTAAGGATGGTAACTCATTGATGGCAGTTGATAAAAGAAAACTGGGCTTTCGTATTATATGGTCTGAAGTCAGTTACGACAGTCCTGGTGAGTTTCTAAGCTAAATCGAAATTATTTTAATGATTGAGTATTTAAAGGTTGTGAATAATGTTTACAGATTCGTGTGCGCAGAAGAAGAGATATGCATGCAAAGAAACCCGAGCTTGCATTAGTAAGGACCACTTGGGCACATTCTCAACGTGCCCTCGTTTAAACTACTGCTTATCCTCTGATCTTGTCTGCGATGGAGTTTCTCATTGTTCCGAGTTGGATGCTTCAGACGAGAGACATTGTAAGTACAGTAGGTAGCAGTTGCTAGCTAGCCAGTAATATAAGTTTTTTTTGGATCAGTGGAGCAGAACTTGGAGAATGTAATAAAATTGGAGGAAAAAACAATAGAGGATTCTTGTATGTCTATTGACTGACATGTGAAATGGTTTGTTTGTAGGTTTTGGAAGATTCTTGAATGCAATAATCGTCGGAGTGACAGTCTTTCTTCTCCTAGTGCTCATTTTTACCACATGTACAATTTTTATAAAGAGAAAAGATTGGCTCAAGAAGATGTCCATGTCAGTGTGTTGGAAGAAGGGAAAAACCATCAATGCTTATGTTCTGGACAATCCAATCCATAGTCCTTTTATTGGATTACCAAGACTTGAGTAAGTTCTTTGTATTGCTGTCTGTAGCTATGTATAGTAACTTGATTTAGCTCCCACTTAAATATTTTTCTCAATCCCCCAATGTGCATGTACATCTCTATGGTGGGAAATAAGTGATTCTCAGTATTCAGTCTTGCTAAGGAGCAAAATATTCCAAAGAGAGAAGCAGGCTGTGATGTCAATCTGAGAGACTTCGACTTGAGCAAATAGCATCAAATAAGTGCAATTTTATTAAACCCATAGAGATTTAAACTAATTTACTTGTTCTACCAGAATCACTTGACTCTCATCATCCTGTCAAAAGCAGCTTCCTCCTTGTGTTATCTCCTTCTCCCACATGAGTTTTGAGTCCTCGAGGGAAATTAAAAGTGCTGAATGGTTGCTTCCCCGTATGAATGATCTTGTCTTTGCTGTTCTTTTGTAACTGTCTACAGAACCTTGAACCGGAATCATGTGGACAATTCGTCGGTGGAGTCTGCTTCCATTTGTCCACTTTCAGACTCAGAGTCCTCTGACGTCAGTGTTTGTCCTTACCATGGCCATAAATATATGAATCATCTTCCGGTGCTACACGAAGTATACAATTTAGACTCGGATGATTCTTCCATGATGGGTCCAGGCGAGAGGATGACAATGTCAACGGGAACCATGACGAACAACTCGAAATGCCCTGTAGGAATGGATGGGGACGACGAGAGCCCGTTACCAGCGGTTCGGAACCAACTTCACACGTGGAGGCTCAAGAGTAGACCGATGAAAAGGGCTAATGCCGTATGTCTCTCAGATGAATACAAAACCTCTTCAGGGGAGGATAGTCCGTGCCTATGTGGCGGCAATAACAATCCTAGCATCGCAAACTACTCACCGCTTAGTAGTAGTAACAATAAAGTGGACGATTCTGGCATTGAGCTCATGGAGAGTTTCGATATGCAGTGTGCTGCTCCTAGTCATTCTAATGACAAATTGCTCCAGGTCACTTCAATAAAGAATGAAAGGACGGGTGGTGGTGGTAGTGGTAGTATTGTTCATCGGAGCATTCAGACGGATGAGGATATTCAATGCGGTGATGATACGGAGACGGAATGCTCCGAAATCAATGTCCCTTTAAAGAAAGTTGTCGGCACGAATACAATAAGCACGTCGCCACGGCATCCACCTCCTTCTCCGTCTCCTCCTACTGTTCATCCTCACCACATTATACAACAGCAACTACATCATCATCATCCTCCTCCTCATGTCCGCCGTCCTCAGGCAACAAAATATGATTCCCTTTGCTCAACTGTAACCACTTTTGGGGTCTATCCAGAGTCTACATCAACGGATGTCTGAGAATAAAATTTATCCTGACCTTTAACTCAATAATAAATGGAGGGTCAAGGCACGTCATAGCTCTCTAAACACGGGTGCCAAAAAAACTTTGTGATGCTGAAATACACACAATTTTTAATGTGTTTACGAATGTAATTATCATTATTATTTAATAGCAATGTCAGCAGGGTATACAGATGACCAACGTGTAGTGGTGTTAGCCCTATGAACACTAGACTCGAGTTTGCCATTGCTGTTTCTTGGATGAGAATAATAAGTTAAGAATGTGATTTCCACCAAAGGAAACATTTACTAATGACACGCGTGATATAGTGCGTTTGAGTTGAAGGAAAAATAAATAATGAGCAAATTTGTGTAATAATCTGCGGTTATATTTCTGTACTCATGATGATGATTGCAATCAGTGACGACCTCCATAGATGGGCGCGAAATAGTGCCTTAATTGACGCAATAATCATCATCATAACCTTGCGGCACACGTGTGGTTGGTTAGGTGAGTATTACAGATCCTGCCAATAATGGCATCCTGCTGTCGATGAGTATAAACAACTGATCGTATCAATTCTTAATGGTGCTTAAATCGTAAACAATAATTACGCTAATACACGCCGGTAGGTGCAACTATTGTTCTACGATAACAACAACAACAGCAGGAGTGTTACTACAAAGATGCAATGATTGACGTAGTGGTCCCAAGCCGAATGACGTGAGGGAGTTAAATGGGGCATGCCGTGCGTGCTGGAAACAAGTTAAGCGGTCGTGGTATAATAGTGAGAACGGCATAAGGAAAGAGGACAGAAGAATTTTTTTTATTGCCCAACAGGTGTGAACTGAAGTAAATTTCAGAGCAGGTTGTCAGTCTTACAGTAGTGACTGAGCCAATGTTATGCACAGACTCGAAGATATACATTATACACACATGACTTCCGCGTATTTGCCATTGCATAGGTCTGGAAGTGTCGTACGTGGAATAATAACATTCTCTCTTCTGCTTCACCTTGAGACAAAGATCTTGTCGGACAAGAACGGAAGCAGGAAGGACGGAGGAAGGAAAAGAGACTGAACATACGGACTATTGAGCGAAAAGTGACAGGGGATTTGTTGCTTGGGTCAGCATTACTTTCAAATAGGATACTTATTGCTGTCACGTACAATATTTGCCCCCTGGGTTTCCTCATTTTCTCGTGTCAAACAACTGGTAGTTTCCAGGCAATTTTTTGCTTGTCCGACGAAGCTAGAAAGCAGAACCTCTTGTTGAGAGAATTCAATGTGACCATCGCGTTCTACCCCATTGACAGCAGAAAATTGCTGAAGTATCACCTCATTTCCTTTCCCATTAATTTACTGTGTACCTCAGAGCTACAACTACTCATTCACACGCCTCTATCAATTAGCTCGTCGTTATCAGCTGCCTGAGTTGAATAAGTTCTGAAGCTTAAATGGAGGCCATAAAATCCTTAGCGATCCAGTAATTGTTGTTGATTTTATATTAGCAATCATCAATCAATCAGCCCATTGTTCCACCCCTTGGTGTTCTTCCACATTCAATGGTGAGATAAGCATCTTTATACGCTATACAAGATTTTCTCTGAAGTTTACCAAAGAAACAACTGGAATCGGCGGCACTTTAGGCAAAGGTTGTCATATCTGAGATTCCATCCATAGTGGCCACACTGAGCAAGATTATTGGATTGCATACGTTGAATACATGAATATTAAGAGAAGGCTGTTTGAAGCAACCGTTCAAATATTTTCCATGTGCTTGCACTGAAAAATCACGACAAGAGTTCAAAGTGTGAGATTTGAATGGTTGGCTTAGGCTTCAGAGGAGCATTCCCCGCAATCAACTTCATAGCTTCTACTACTGTCTTTGTGTCTTTTCCTTCAACCAAAAGCAGTAGTTATGGCAGCAGCAGCAGCAGCAAGCGGTGGTCCATAAGGGCACTGCTGCTTTGGATACGATGGATCTTGATGTCTGTAGTAGTGCCGTGAAGTAGCACTAGTGGTAATAATGAGGAGTGTTTTAGAGGGTCTCATCAGTTCTACTCTGAGCCGGGACCATCCAACATCTCTGTCTCTTTCTTTCCCTCAGTCTAGTAGCTAACAATCCGTCGATGTTGAGAATTCAGGTGGTGCTTCCAACCTCATTGTCGTACCTCTTCATTTCTCTACTCTCTGTGTACAAAAATACGTGAACTTGATTTCAATCCAATAAAAACCTCTTGTCTGAAGGAAGCTCTCTACTCTGCAGTGGTGTTGTCCATAGTTATAACATAGCTGCAAACATTGTAGCAAGAAGATTGACCAGTCAGTGTTATTGGAATTCTTA
>JAQFYD010000454.1:0-18904 GCA_034694225.1 Bourletiella hortensis | reverse complement strand
ATCTTCTCATTTCAGTTGTGGTACACAAATCAGATGCAAATGTTATGTAGTTGGCTGTCAGAGCGACTGGATCATTCGCTCCATCCTTACCAGTGCACCTGCCTGGTTCATGTCGTGCGCGTAAGTATCAACAGTTATACGATTCCATATGCTTAATAGTCCGATCTTGCAACTTAAATTTAATTGAGACTTTTCTTTTGCAGAAATTGTACTCAGATTTTGAACTTCAAGGAGTGATGGAAGATAAGCTTAATAGTCGAACTTACCAAACAGTTTCACAAAGGATGAACACGGAAGAGGCTACTTGCGCTCTGACAATGGGTTCCAGAAGGGACGATGATGGAGAGTACGTTACTATACTCACTTGCAACTTTCACTCATTACATTTTCTTGCAAGTTCGTTCATTTAATCTGAAATCATTACCTTTTTACTTCAGGGGCGGTGAAGGAGGAGATGATGAGGTGGACCGAAGACCAAAAGTGACAGTTATGCCTAGCGTAGGAGATGACGGCATCGCCGCAAAACTAACAGCCACAGCGTCTAGTACAGTGGGGAAAGTTGGTAATCTCGTCGGGAAAGGTTTAGGGGGTTTAACATCAAAATTAGGTAGTGGCTCATGGTTCTAGAAGAAAAACGAACGAGCCTTTCCATTTCAATCTCTGCCTATTAATTAACCTTTCACCCACTGACCAATATTCACCACGTGTTAATAATGGTACAACGACGAATGCGCTTTTCGTCCAAAATTGAAAAAAGTTTTGCCCTTGACCTCCGATAATAATAGTAATAATAACAATAATAATTATGATAACTTACCTTCCCGTCATTGATGAGGAGTCAGGACTGGGAGGGTAAAAATAATTATAAAGACTATGAGGAGATTCTGTCAGAACTTTATTGATTGCATATCCTTTCCGAGCCCGGATTGTTGTCAAGTCATCATCTCTTAGATCACCAGGGAAAAAACAACACCACATGCACACACACAGGCATACACATACACAAACACATTTTCCCCCTTCCTCTTCTCGTCATTGTTGAAACCGTCTCCGTATCTAATCATTAAATGAAATAATAATTCCTCTCAACAACGATTGTTCCGAGGAATCATATAGCATAATTAACCTCAAAAGTTTAGTATTTTAGGAGTATGTGTAAGGAAAATCAGAGAAACAAAGATAATCCTCTTGATAATCAGTGCAATTCATGGTAAATCTAATTATTATTATGAAGAATGAAAGAATGCACACATCATACATACACAGAAGAATACACATGCATGAAATTTAATTCTGTTGCTCACACAGTGCGACGACAGCGCAGCAGGACTTGCAAAATAGTAAATCAAGTAGAATACATGTAGGGAGAAAGTAGGCGAAAGTAGTAGCCATAAAAATCCTCACTTGCTCTTTTATAGTCATCCGCATTGTTATTATTACGAACCATCCTGACTTCCTAGATTTTTTTATATCTCTAGAAAAAAAGACCCTCTTGGCACCCTTACTCGTTCCTCCCTTGTCGCTCTCCTGATTTAACGCAATTTAGAATTTCAGCAATCCTAAAATATTTCAAAAATAGTGTAAATTCAATTACCTCCACCCCAAATGTCTGCATTAAGAATAATCGAGAGAAAGAATTCATCCGGCAGGTTACAGTTGACTATTATAGGAAGCCGCTGAATGGCTTATCATTGCATGGTCACTTCGCTGTGATTTGTTGCGAGAGTCATGACTACCATTAATGTAAAAGATTTTCGTTTACACCAGTAGTAAATTGAACGGGTTGAACAGATGAGGATGAAGAGAAAGTTTTCTGGCTTGTAATTAGTAGTATCGCTCTAGTGTACTATAAGGTACGCATTACATCGTTTGACTATAAGAAGACATTACGATCAGAAGAAGATAGGAGTCCTCACAGCAGTAAAGTTACATGAAATATCATAGATTGATGATGATGACGATGACGATGATTGAATGACTTAAAGAGGTAGTAATATACTTAAAGAAAGTCTAACGAAAAGACCCTTAACGCTCAAGTAGAAATTATTTTGTTCCATATTAAGCAAGTCGGTAGCTGGAAATACACGCAAAGAAAGCGGAAATCTCGGAGGCTATTTATTCCCTGTACATAAACTAAGAAGCTTTTCTCTATCCTCGAAAGAATGATGAAAAAAACCGTCGCCACTGTGATTTTCGTGCTGATTTTCAAAAAAAAGGCTAACAGTAATTACTTATTGTGCGCGCACTTACCTGATATTAGTTTAGCTCTGGATCCACACTATATTTCCCTCCTACAAAACTAAAATTGTTATAGCATAAGAGTACGTTATAGACGCTCGACTAAATTAATATTAATTATTACATAAAAATGATGATTAAGCTATACACAGAGTTTCGAGAAGAAGGATATCCTAATCATTATTATAGATTTAAGAATAAATATTATCATCAGTTATCATCAACAGTATCATCATCTGGATTATGTCCCTATTTAGACCTCTGTACACCAATCATCATCATGTTATTATAATAATAATAAGAACTGTAAAAAGGAAACGGGGAGGGATAAACCGTGTTAATCGCCTCTATAATTACTATATAAAATGTTAAACGAATCGTAGGAATTTTAAAGGGAAAAATATATTTATGGTGCTGGTGCTTGAAGCCCGGTGCTGCTTGCCCGCATGTACCATATACATATATATACACACACATAAAATAAAACAATTTTAGCAAAAATAACTGCTAAGATGACGACCCCGTTGAATAGAGTAATACATACAATGAAGAAATAATAAGAGAAAGATGAAGGAGTATAAAAAAGTAATACTTCACGGCGTGTTTTAGGAAGAAAAAAACAACTTAACTATTATTGTAAATAATAATATAATAATAAAACAAAAGTCCAGTTCGACTTTTGATTGTTGATTCTTATTCTTGTTGTTCAACTATCATTATATGATGATGCTAAAAAGTAAAGTTACAGAAAATTACGAGTCATTACATAGTAACATCTTCATCTTATTGTTATGATTATTATTATATAGAAAAGTTAAAAACCTGTGTAAATAACAATAATAATAATAACAATAGACAAGTGCAAGCAGAGTGCACGGAAAGATTTCGCATGTGCATGTGACGTGAATGCAGTTATCATTTTATTTCATTCCATTATATAATGCGCATCATACTACTAATAATAATAATAGCTATAAATATAACTGTCGATCAATACAATAAAAGATTTATGATTGCGATCTTCGAGTAAAATTTAAACCTTTCCGACATCACTTTCACTTTCTCCACTATCGGCATCGTCACCAATCACCATTATGCTCACTCATCCAGCCCACAGTACAAAATCATGAGCCTTGTCGCCGCTTTAGCATTCAATTAGTGAGAAAGTTTTGCTCTTGTCAAGAACTTTCCATATGGTAGCAGAGGGGCCTTTAAGAACAGGCGGAGAAAGCACAGAAAGTCTACGGCCTAGACTCTAGGCCTTGGGATAAATGCTCGCGCCTCATTCACCCTTGACCACAAATTTTTCATGGATTGGCTGTAACGTTATGATTATCATCCGGAAAGTGCTCACAGCTACTGAAACTTGCATCCTGGCCCTCATGATTGGCTTCAGTAGACCATAACAATGAATGGCGGCGAGTCACCCGGGCGGCTAAGTGAAAATCGTCGCAGCTTTCCCTCCCCTCCAGTGCAATCAAGAGAAAGTGAGTGCGTACTCACACTTCAGATGAGAATTATGTTTACATTAATGCTTGACTTACAAATATGGAAAACCTGAAATTGCAGGACTGTACTGGATAAGAACAGACTCAACTATCGCGGTAGTTGAACAATACTGAAAACGTAAGGAGAAAGTAGGCTCTTTTTTCCCATTCCAGTTGACTGCTCGTGTCGTCGTGATCCGACTGCAGTACAGGCTTTCCAGAGAAGTAGCGTCCTGCAAAAACTCAGAAATATGACAACCCAAGAAACCAGCAACCACTTGATCAATGCAAGGGCATCTCGCAAATTTTCTTGCTCAAAATCATGAAATGTCGGCCATAATGGACACTGAAGCAATAGAGGTACTGAAGCAATAGAGGTACAGAAGCAATGAGTTACGTTGGGGAGGAAACGATGGTTCCTTATGGACTTCACCGTAAGGATCGCTGCAGTGTACAGCGCCTTACCATCAGCAACCACAAGACATTGCCACCTAGAGGGCAAGTGTAAAGAAAAACGGAGGGCAGGGAATCCATTACAAAATCGTGGAGAATCTCGAACTGGTAGTTTGCATCCGAAACGAAAATCAGAGTAAACATCTATATCAGATTTGAAGACACCTTAAACTGATAACGCTGATAACTATCTACAGGCAGAGGTAGAGAATCTTCCTGGGAGTGTTAGAGGTTTGACTGTTTGACTCTGAATTTGTACCCTGTTGAAATTATGATTGACGAGGACGAGTTGGAATCAATATTTTCCGCCACCTATTTCGAAGATTTTGTCGACTCTTGCGAAAATTTGCCATTTCAAGTTTTAAAAAGTCTTTACCATGAGCGGCTGGATTCAGTGGATTTAGACTCGGAAGGTAACGCTATAGCGAGAAAGTAGTTTTGGGATTTTGGGAATGTACTTGCATGCTTTTAAATGAAAAGAATGTAATCTCTATGCAGAAACACTGAGAGACATTGAGGACCTGGTGTACAGCTTACTGGAAAGATGTGAATCTTCAGGGCAGAATTTTTTGTTTTCGCAAATGTTGGGACGATTAGAAGAGCTGGCAGATTATGCGGAGGAAGCAGCCTCTGAGAGATGTGGGGTCATTGGTGAACTTGAGGAATATTTGGAAGAGAAGGCGCGTGTGCTGGAATTGGATAGAAAAAATATGATAACGAAGCAACCAAGTGATTTTTTATTCATTAATAGGATGAACTAGGCTGAGTTGGGCTGATTTAGTATATTTTTGCTTCTATTATTTCAGTCGTTCAGCCAGCTCTTGTAAGAGATGATGCGTTAGAGGCTGATGCAGGACCTAATGTGAAGGTTGAAACTCCAGTCGTACCAGCAAGTAAACCAGTAGGAAGACCTCCGAAGAATCGCAAGTCTAAACGCAAATCCACTCCGCTCCCAGTTCGAGACATCGATGTCTTTGCGGATCAATCTATCGAGGAGGTGTGCCAGGGTGGAGGTGATGTGTCAGATTTGCTGGACCATGCCGAAGCACATGGTGGTTGCATGAAGTCATCAAGTCCTGCGGAGGTCACTTCAAGTCCTAAAGAACGACGCCGTAGAAAAAATGGTGTTAAACGAAGGAGGAAAACCAGAACTCCAAGAACTTATGGCAAAACTCGAAGTCATCTCTCGAAAGCTTTTAAGTATTGCATTTGTAAGGAGGTACTTTAACAACTGAAAGATTTGCTGTGATGTAAAAATTTACTAGAGTCCGTGCGGGAAATATATGGAAATGACTTATTATAGGATTGCCCGGGAGACATGATCGGTTGCGACAATCGTGGCTCCTGTCCCGTGGAATGGTTCCACTTCGCTTGTCTCCAGTTGACATCGAAACCGCGAGGGAAATGGTACTGTCCAATGTGTAGAGGATCACGAGCGAATGTATTGAAAACTACGGAAGCAGTAGCTGAAAATGACTGCCAGGAAGATATGGAAACCAATGTATTTTAAAGAGCAAGCGAACATGCTGTCAGTGACAGAATTTTAGTCCGCATACGATATGATGAATTATTCTTAACGTGTTGGTGATGGTGCCAAGTCTATTGTTCATACAGAAATTATTTTAGCATCTACTTACTATATTTCGATTTCTCGTATGCATAAACTGGATTCATGCTTATAATAATTTAATGGAGTGTTTTATGGGGAGGAGACTTACTATTACAAAACTGCAGTTTTCAGATATGCGAACTTGGCATCCATGATTCCAAGCAACTCAGAATGAACATAATTTAATGGTTCATTTAGATTTTATTTCCAAAAAATCGAGATTTCGAGATAGTGCACTGTGCTGTGTATTAAATTATTAGGATATAATTTGTATGGAACTGAAGAAAAACATGTCACCGGACAAAGATACTCAGTTCGTGAAAACCTTCCACAATATATGCCTATCACACATGTTACGCGATGCGATATAAGTCTTGTAATACAGAGTAAGGGAAGCATTAAACAGTAAGCTAATCTGATGTTCTTAGGTGTAAAATATCGAAAGACGTAGTAATATATTATTTTCCTACTTCTAATTAACTGCCATTAACTGGCAGCTATTACACATATGAAAAACGAAAAATAGTGCCGAGAGACTCGCCGCAAAGGGACTCCGCAATGTTTCCCTCCATTTTACAATATTTATACACCTGGAACAAAACAAAAATACTACGTAATCAAATGTGTCTGTGAGGGGTTCTTGAACAGAATTTCATCTGGTGATCGTCGAAACACACAGCAAAACCGATTCCAGCTCTAACGAAGGACATAATGACTCCGATACAATGTCTCCAGTCGGAGGCATGCTTGTTTCATAATTGTAATTACCAGCCTAATTATGTTTTTCTGGAACGAAGATTTTCGGTTCTAGTGCACTACAACCTCGGTCACTCTTTTTACAGTTGTAGTTACAAATTGTTTTTACACAAACGTAAGGAAAGCTTATTACAAAGTTATAAAATACAGAACATTGTCCTCTAAACTACCATCTTCAGATTTGATTACAACTGACTGATCTGGAGCTATCGTATAAACTATATTGCTCTGCTCTTGTACTGTTTCATCCATCTTCATTTCTGAAGGCTCATGTACAACGGATACGTTATGTATCTGAATATCTCCACCGATTTTATTTGTACTCTCAAAATTACAGTCAATGCCGACCAACATCGTTTCTTCAGAAACTCCCTGTATAGGAGTGTATACAACTGAAGGTATTGACGACAAATCTCCTTGACTGCCGTCGGGTTTTACATCAACTATTTCATACTGGACCGGGAGAGTAGCTGACACTGTTGAAACTGCATTTATAGAGACAGGGACCGGAGCAGCTACCACTGGCGACTGCTCCGTTCGTTTTGTCCTTTCTTTCGATCTAGGAACCTGAATTGAGAAAAAAAACGAATATTTCCGTCACTGACTTCACTCATTCAGGATTCAAATTACGACAATTTTTATGCATTGACAAAAAATTACATTAGGACGAATGTGCATTCCCTTGATTAGATAGTCAAAAGAATTAGCGTTCCTTTTTGCAACTGCGTCTCCGAACATATGGTGTACCATTCCATTATTGACTGCAACCGTTTGCGGATAATACTCTGGCGTTTCTAAAAACATTCAAACAAAAGCACATTGCAAACTTGCCTGATAAAACAAAATTGGGAACCAGCTTCTAAGCCCTTAACAGCTTCCGAAATACAATACTCATTAATAACAGGGATTTTCGTTCACAGCACAGCGAAAGTTCCGAAGTCAGCAACACTTACTTAAATCAGGGTCGAGTGGTTTCAGTCCATCCGCCGAAGACTCTTTCACCTCCGTAACCATGGTTAGATGCCGGAAAAACATTTTAGCCAGCGCCGCACTCTGTATTCGCCGACCTACGGGGTCAAAATTGCATATTCATATTATAATACTACTGTCATTCATTTTACGACCATCGTATCCTCGCATTACAAGATTATTGACCCGACCTGGATATGCGAAGAATTTTCCGACTCCTCCATAGGTCAAATAATGCATTGCCTTCTTGGTAGCTGGAGCCAAATCGATTTTACCCACGATGTCCGACGTATTCTGCAGCTGATTCTTGAATTCTGCATTCGGAATTACTTTTAGAGAGTCCACAATCAAGCGACGTTTCTTCCTCGGAACCGGTTCTGCAAGGAAGAATGAATCTTACTTATTTTTATAAATACACAATTACCCCCCACCAAACGCATACAACTTAATGGCATCATAAAAGGCATCACATCGGCCATCATAATCGCATTTCGTAATCTTCACGTCTACAGATCAGTAGGACTTATTAACGCTCAGTTCATGAAAGAACATATTTTAAAGATACCAACCACCTTAGTCTCAATCTGAACGGATCGAACTAAGAAATATATATTTCAGCTCTGACAATTTCAAGACCGGTTCATCACATTGACCTTGGTGGCGATCATCCATGTCATCTAAGTCTCACCGAGTAGGGTGAATATGTCAGACCTTTTAAAGGGCTAGAAACTATCAAGGTGTTTAAATATATTTTTACCTCCCATTTTTATCCAACTTTGTTTCAATATTCAAGCCGTCTTGTCACAACAAGTAAAGTTCTAGGTCACGAAATGATGATTTAACTTTTGACTCCGTCTATCGTCATACGGCCGAAAGCTGTGGCTGCTTGTCTCTACATCCCAAGCAGAACTGGGAAGCAGAAAAGTCGAACACGCTCGCCATCCAAGGGGAGACGGGGATTAGTAATCCACAAGCCCGCAATCCGCGCCAATTTCAAAATTATCAGTCGGCAAAATCCAGTTGAGTTCATGTAGCCTCGCAATTTTAATTAATTTTCGCGAAATAGAGTAACTTGCTTGACGATATCGCCTTAATTTCGACCTCGAGAGCTAAATTTGCCACTCTGTTGAAAAAATTTCCTTTAGATTTGTATGTACCAATCAAAACAGGCTTAAATCGGAACAGACTGGGATAGGGGAACAAGATACAAGAAGATTGTTTTCCATTTATTAATTGCGTTAAATACGCTGGGTATGTGATATTTGTAAACATTAATACGTTACGCTACTATCTCTAACGACATTAAATTTATATAGTTTCTATTCCTTTTACAGTAGGATAAAAGTGTGTACAAACAGGTGAGTCTTGGGCTACTATGTCGTAGAGAAGTATACGAGTCATGGAACGAAGGTCTCACCTGTAATGGACGGAATTTTCCTTTCGTGGTTGTGACAAGAAGTACTCAACCAAAAAATAAACCTAATACTCCTAAAATAAATGAGTAGTCCCAGGACCTGGAGACTATAGATGAACAGTATCGGGTTCACGTTAACAAATATAGCCACACAGTACGACATGAAAACACGTTTCATTTTTGCGACGACATGACACGAAAAGTACATCCTGAATTTATTTCAGAGGACTGAGGTGCAAGGGATAGAATTTCGAATAAGGGGTGTATATACTGAGCTGTTAGTATGTGCTGAAGGAAAGGATGGACAATTATGATTAATCCACATGTTGGGAAGATTTGCAGGAGAGTTTTAATCTCTCTCTGGACTAACAGAAGTATAATAGCTATTTTTTTAACCGGGAGGGAAATGGAAAGGAGCAAAATCCTCCTTGCATAAAGTCCCTCTGTTTCTGCAGAAATCTGGACCTGCGATACGAAAAACAATGGTTGTGATTTAGATTCACCAGTTTTTATGAGCGTGTGTAAAACCATGGTAGTAATGTGATGAATGTGTACCTATAGTGTTAAGCCTGGGACAACAAGGCTTGTTTTTGCATTTAAGATGATCCATCAATCTCCATGCGTATTCGGAATTTGTTGTTGGAGGTCGGCAGAAGCGGTATTCCGGTAAACCTGGAATTAATCAATGTTTAATGCCTCATAATGGAATTCACGAGGATCTTTATATGCTCATTCCAACCTGAATCCCACCGATTCTTCAAGTATCCTTTTGCCCCACGGCCCTCATGGCTAAGTCCTGCAATGGAATACAGTTTCATCAATCATGAAGTATTTGTATACATACTGTGTCTTCACTGGCGACTGACCACCCCCAGTCATTATTTGACCATCCAGTAATTTTATATTCCCTATTTCTCTGACTTCCATGGCAATTATCATAATTTGTATCACATTTCAGCATGTCCACAGATTCGTTATTCTTATAGCAAACGCACAATTTCTCATTATTTTACCCCAAATCTGAATGTTTTATACATTAAGAAGAGCAATGTATAGATGCGGGAAACCCGGTAGTACATTGCATAAAAGAATCCGAATATTAGGAACAATTGCCACTTGATTAGGCGTATAGTCTCCATTCGTGAAAATAGACCGAAGTACTCCCCCATCGATCAACCCAATAAGAAAGCTGAGTTAGCTCTCCAACTTTCATTTCAACCTGGTTGGGTGTGTAAGCGTAGTATATCGTAACTTGTGAATATCTTCAGTGAAATCAGTCGAGACATTCATGGAACTCCAGTACAAGACTCAGTTGTAACAAACACAATGGACTCATTACATTAAATTAATAACTTTCCTACAATCATAACCTAAGTGGTTCTGCAAAATAGTGAAAGCAGCAAAATGCTTGTATGAATCACAAGTATTTCCTCCACTTTCAGCAATGATTTGATTTTCAACTGACAAAAGGACAGAAACGTGCAAGAAGTTCGTGATAGAAGAGTTAAGCCTCATAATGGCCTACAGCTCCCATGGAAACTTATTAATATCACAAGAGGCATTGTGTAAGACTAATAATAAGTAAAACAAAAGAGGTATTTTCACCTTGGAATATAAGAGCCCGCTGGCATTCTGGTACACATTTCATAGTTATTGTTGGATCCTGAAATCAATACACAGTGAATGAATTGATGACAATGTAGCCAAAAAACGGTTCCTCCCTCCACAGGAGGTACATACTCCAGCATAATGGTAAACACACAACTTTCACACGTGAAAGCAGTACAAAGATGAACGCCCCATCAGGTGCCGCGACCATGGGGTGAAAGGAAGTTACCATTCTTTAGGATTCTTACCTGAATACATTCATCACACTCATTCGGACATGGCTTGGCCTGTTCATTTTCACAGGTAAAAGGAGCCGGGTAGGGATTACTTGCAGGACAGCACACTGGTGGTGTGGGCCACTTCATTGGCGGACTTTGGCAATAACGGAAATACTCATCCTGAAGAATTTTGTAATCTATTACAGGATGCCTGCCACATTTTCACAAACTAATAATCAATAGTATTATGTCTTACCAAGCTGTCCATAAGCTTCCGTGATAGCCTAATAGAATTACAAAAATTCAGTTCGTCAAATGTCAATCACTCACAATATTAGCTTGTTTTAACGCGAAGTACGTATAATACTCTCAACTCTGAAGTTTCCACCATTTTTCGAGTGAGTGATGGAAACAATTAGCGGAAGCGATGAGCAATTAGTGGATGAACGCAACCAAACCTCTATTTCTAGCCTTTCCTCTGACTTTTTTAACACAGTTGGAGAAAGAAGTACCACGTACGGATTCAATTCAGAGGCCTATATACATATGCAGGAAGGCCATTATTGTGGAATGGAAAAGTGAGTGCTAATGGCCACCAAGAGCCGCCTCTGACATTCATTCTTTCCAAACTTTTTATGCCCTCTAATAAGTTTCTGAAAATCTGACCAGAAAAATGATGCCATTAGAAGTATCCTAGTCCTACCCAAGAGAATTGACCTAGAAACTTAACATAATTTATGCTTTTACGAATTTTTATGATAGCGAAACTTTTGCCTGCTATCGCTTAAGCCCGGCTTTTACAGAGTCGGGTTTGACCAATAGTAATATGCAATGGCACCTCAAGTTTGCACTGACATTTTTGCTCTAGTGGGACCCCGGAACTTACCCAAATAACTTGAATGAAAACTTGTACATTATGTCTTTAACAAAAGATTGTAACACTTCAAGTTCTCGCCTACTGGGGTTGATTAATGGTGCACTACTGACACAACGACTGACTGTCACAAAGTATGACCTCGGCAAAATAAGATTTTTCTATAATAGCTATAAAACCTTCAAATTGATCGGAAGCCCACAAAAAAACGTAAAGGTAGAGTCTACATTACGAATTCCTCTCCACAATTTCTATCCGATTTGCAAAACCAAATATTGCCGGAATGTTTTCCAAAAAACACGTAAAAATCTTACTCATTTCTGTCTTCACAAATGGACTGGACTCGACAGCAGACCTGCTTCATGTTCTGATCCCAAATATCATCCTACAAAAGCGAGTCAGACACAGATTACTGCCTGAACAGATTTGTGAAGTAATTTACAAAAATTTACTAAAAGTGACAAGTAAGTGACTGACTGTGAACTGACCTTATTCTTTTGGTACCAGACTTCCTTCGCAATCCCCTCCTTGTCTATACATTCCTTCTGCTGAGCCGTAGATATCATGTCGAACATGCCCCGCGACATGATTAAATTAATACTATTTCTACATTAACTGGAACCACGAACAACTGATTTTGTAAGGAAACCTTAATCTTAAACAGTAAGCCTATACGAAATGAAACGGAGAAGCTTATCTTACAAGTGATGTCTACCCTATGATGCTAAATTTACAACTAAAGCGAGCTTAACCAAAGTAAGTAGTAGTAACCTAAAGAAGAAGAAGGGATATTCTAAGAGGGGGAAAGTGTGTGTAAGTAAATAAATGAAATCCGAATCCAGAGGTGAAGGAAAGAGAGGGTAGGAGTTGAGTCAACGTATTCTCACGTTTCAAACAACCCGAATAACCATCTCCATGTCAATGATTATGCTTGAGAAAAATTATTCAACCGCACGACTACACACTCTGTGTATTAGTACTCATCCGAGCGGGTCTCACGTCTATAGAGAATCACACAGGTGAAATCAGTATACTGCCGAATACTCTACTTCTTCATTCCTGGAGTTTATTGCGCACGGAGAGGTTGCTCCTGACAGAGGCTATAGCAGTGCTCACCTGGAAACGTACTCAAAAACATACCCATTCCTCCCAAGCTCTGGCTTTCATCATTTTCTGTCGCATTATCCTTCACTGAGCAAGCAGTAGTAATCACAGTATCATAATCATACTCGCATTATCCTCAAAATTCTTTGGCAATCTCTGGTTTGATGCGAAGCAAATATGGCCACGGTTTTGGCTCACCTCTCGGGAAGCAAAGATGGTAACGAAGTGTGCTTGATGGTGCCGTATTTTGTACGGAAATGATGCTTCCCGACTCATATGACTTTGCATTCCAATGTGATTGTAGCTACAGCTTTGTAGAAAATTATTATCTTTTATTCACAAGATATTTCATTATATAACATCAACAAAGATTAATTTTTCTGACTAAAACATCACAACTGAATCACCAACACTCAATTATTTATTTAGGAACGACACGCGCCTGATCTTGGCTTGAGAGAGCATAACGTTATGTATTTTTTCAACTGACCAGAATATGCCAACAGTAATAAAGAGGTAATAATTATCTTAAAATTCTTTTCGACAGTACCATTTAATAGTTGCCGGTTGACTGAATCGTGCCAAAACATTGTCTTGATGGTAAGCCGAATGAAGAGGGCTTCAAAAATGGACACACGTTTTTGCACCCTACTGAGCTACACCTTGACTTTTTGTGTCCTTTTTCTGCCTTTGCTGAATGAATTCTGAGATTTGAGATCTGTGAAGACATGACGAATCTTTCACGAAGTCATCCAGGCTTGCAGTGTGCTTGTTTTCTAAATGAAGACGATTTAGGCACGCATACCCATATCATCCCATTAAAAAATAATAATTCTTATCACACGAAGGTGCAAGCTGCAATCCTACTCATCTTCTTCGTTTCTTCATGTATCACGGTCTGTGGCGCATGGCCTTGCAAAGGTTTGAGCATTTGACCTGAATAAAATCATAATAATAGTTGATAAGTTGATTTAAAAATGATTACTTACACTGCAGAAATAATTCTTGCATGAAAAACTAGCCAGCCAGACATTTGGATTGTGGGATTGTACATGGGTAGGGTGGAAGACATAGTTAAAATGTAGTGAGCAAAGCAAGTACCTGATCCATTTGTTTGCCACTGTTGAGGATGACCATTAAATGAAAGTAAAGCACGACATTTATGCTTAGTTAGGCTCATATTAAAGTTTTGATAAAAAATGAATTGAAAGCGGAAAGTAAATACCCCATTTATTTCCGTAAAGTACAGGACAGCCTCCGTGTAACGAGAATGGATCGGATTCACCGTTTTGAAGCATGTTGTACCAAAAAAGTGCAGAGCCCTTTACAGGACTCGCGACTACACCGAGACGTGGGAAAGCAGTTCCACCACCTTGTTCCACATGGGACAGCTGAAACCATTTGAATATTGCTTTTAACATTGGCATTCATTAATTTTTTTCTATCTCCATATGACCTTACATAAAACATAAAAGTAGCGATGCGGTCGCCCATCAGTCTCTCCTCAGGCCCAAGTCCTGACGAAAACTATTTAAGGGTAAAAACAAACATGAATTTTTGACAGAATTGTGCAAAAACTACGAAATAGAGGAGCAATCAGCTTACAGCGGGATCAAGGAATGTATCAAAATGTGGGTTGTAGTGACCACCAATGCCATAGCTTGATATTTGCAAGTCTTCTGATGCCCCGTGTCCTGTAATCTACAATCATTTTACGTTGTAACCAGTCCGTAAAGCTAGAAAACAAAGATGATCGCTCGTGCGCTTACTTGCAACCCAGTAATGGCCTGTACTTTTAGTGGAATCGTAGCCATCAAAGGATCCTCAGACTCCGGCATCCATGTTGTGGCTGAAGTACGAACAGGTGAAGCTATTTCCTGGTCTTCCGAAGATCCTTGAACTCTGGAACGTGCCATTGATGGCGCAGCCATCTCCAGTATGCGCTCAATAATTTTGTCAGATAGTACCTCATATATTTGCAGTATTCGTGGCTCATCATGCAACATTTCAATTTTTATAGGATCCAGCACAAATGTAGGGAACTTCGGATCCGTCCAGCACCTTAAATGTGCATCCGCTTTGGGTGTCTAGAGGGTTTTTTATGATTAGTTCGATTGAGGACAAGTTTGTGAATAAAATCATTTAATTTTTAACATACCCTCAAATTCTTTCCACCGCAGAGAGCAGCAAAATTGGTAAAGTCCATCATACCAGAATCCTTAAAATACAGTTTGTACTGCTTGTCAGTCATAGCCAAGGCTCTAACCCGTTTACCTCTATCACCCAACGAAGGGTCCACCATTGTTCTATATACGTATGGGTTGTAATCTCCATTCTCAAGTGCTTTATTATGCTGGTAAATATAACCAAACAAGAGACTACATAGATTTGAATTGAGCATAAGAAGCAAAGCCATCACTGTACGTGATGAATGCATTGAATTTAAACAATCCGGGATGGCTATCATCTGGTCGAACCAGACAAATTTATTCGGCTTCATCATTTCTTATACCTTTTTAATTGCTTCCTGCAAGACATCATGAACGGTATTGGAGTTGATACTAGTATCATTTCCTGTCACAGTCAGCTGGTACGATTGTTCAAGCCATTCAATGGCTCTCGTATAGACACTAGATTTGAGTGAGTACAATCCAACCTGATAGCAATCAGCGGCTAACAGCCCCGAGTTGGTTTGTATCCCGTTAAAGCTTCCTGCAGTAAACTTTAAAAAGAAAAAGAATTCTCTATTTTAGAAACTCAGAAGTCACTGCAGCACAGAAGTAGACTACAATAATATCACCTCTTTGATATCAACATCATATGCATCTTGAAGCCGAAGTAAACCTTCGATGGCCCCGTTCACATCATTAGTCTTTGGAAGTACCATACCCTTCCGTATCTTTTCCATTACACGAAAAAATTCTGCAAAAATTGTACAATTAGTATAGTTCGCATGGCAAAACGTGACCAATGTTGATGTTTTTCCCAAAGATGTGTCTTTCCACGTACGTTTGTCATAATCTTTCCTCATATTTCTCTCAAAATCCACTAGCTCCTTGGTATACCTTCGTATAAGTCGGTAAGTCATGAGTGGGTGAGATGATACCTTCTCCGCTAAGGCGTTCAAGTCTTTGTCTGTATTGTGCACGACCAAATTTGTCGTTCCGCCTGTCTTTCTTTTCCCTGTAGTGTCATGCCCCTCGGTAGTAGACAACATTGCCGGCAACACGCTATTTTCATAGTCCTCCAGGTACCTATAATAACAATTCGTACATTGTCTCGTGCAAATAAGTTTAAGTTTACATACACAGTGTCAATGTCTACAAACACAGCAGTTGGATGGACTCAAACTGCCCAAACCTGCTGCTGTCACACAACGGGAGCAGTGATAAATCATCACGTTACACCTTTGACTCTCAGCTTCAGTTAATGTAGAAAACGGAGCCTGATGTGTATAGGTTTTAAGTGATCCTGCGTGTCAGCTTTACACGTGCAAAAGTCAGCATAATTGAGTCTGACGACCACCTACCCGCACTACCTTTATCTCTGCAATTATACAGGACAAGAAAAAAAACTAAACCGATGAACACATACCTTTTGGCTAGATTCAGTCTTTCTTCTAAACTGGTAACGTAACTCGTAAGAGCAGACACTATTTGTTGTTCCACTTTGGCTAGCTTCTGAAGTCCTACAATTGACGTGTAGTAGTCCTCCGTGGAGCAACAGCCACTAAGACAGAGAAGTAGCATAAAAACTCTCACTTGATTGACTGCCCGCATCTTTCTGCTAAGCATTCAAAACCGCATGCTTTGCACAAAGATTGACACTTGAAACGTTCCACGTAACTAACAGCACAATTAATAGTTACCGTCGATAGAAAGATGCTCGATTCCAACGTACCACATGGTTGTTCACACTCAAGATGACAAATGATTCCGTAAAGATGTTCAAAGGCACAGGATTGTGTAACACGCTCGCTATACAAGCTGCACTTGAACACTGTTTCAAGTTGATTGGGTCAAAGCAAGAATCTTGTGATTAAATCACTCAAATGACGGACGACGATATTGTTTCCTCTCTATCTCCTTGTTCTTGATCATATGTGTGGGAAATGTTCTCACAGAGTAAGTGGGAACTAATCTTACTGGGTAATAAAGATAGGATCCGAGCCAACTGTTGTTCCTGTTTCCGTGAGACACGACTATACACGTTGTTGATGTTCTTGTGTGTAGCTTACTAAAACGCTTTAATACACCAAAATCGGGTGATTCACACGCAAAAATTTATGCGACGGGTATTGCTGTCTTTGTTATAGCTGTAGGAGCTTAGTACAACAAGATGCTCAATTGTTGAGTGCGTAACATTTGATGCCTCGCACATCCTTTTGTCTCTGGCAACACTCAAGAGAGTTTTGGCCACATGAGGACCACATAAGACTGCTGAATCAACTATAGGAGCAAAGTATGAGAGAAAAACTGTATTTTGTATAGATTCGTACATCTTTGATGAGAAGATGTGGCGAGAGAGAGAGAAGGTGCTGCATCCCCATAAGACCTGTTACGGTCTGGTTTTTCCCTGTGCCTCTGCTTATCAGTTGCACATACTATTATAGCAGAAGAACAATCATCTGTGCAAATGGAACTCTACACAAGATTATTGTAATTGAATCCTCTTGTAATATCTGAGAAGAGCTCAGATGCGCATGGCGTCCTAAGCTTGACACTGTGGCATGATTTCCGTAAAACACACAATAATAAAAAGTGCTAACTTCTCACTTTGGTGACAAGCCCCTTGAAGACTCGACTCCAACGACGCTTTTCTGCTCTGATGCGCTGCTCTAGTTGGGTCATCATGGTCATTGTCATCACAATATGCATTTGGCATGCAGTCATGAGAGTTATTATTGCTGCACATGTTATTCATCTGCTGACACTCTCGGTGTTCTTGACGGTGCAGATCTAAAAAAGCATTTTACAGTATTTAATCATGATTAAAAGATAATAAAGTCATTCACAAGAAGGAAATTTAGCTAGAATATGGAGCCGTAAAAAGGTGGACAAAGCAAATGTTTACATTACGTATAGAATTTCACAAGTTCGTCTTCAAACCTGTCATATGGCAGTACATAAAATGAATGCGTAAATGTTTAAGGAGCGGAACGCAGGAGAAGTACCGGTCAGGAAGGATTATCATTCTGAATAAAGTACAGCAGGGGTTCACGCAAATCTCTTAAAACATAAACATCTTCTCAGATAATTCTTTAAAAGAGTCGCTCTTCACAAGATTGCGAATGACGTATGGAAATGATGAAGACGAACGTACACTATATCCTTCAATATGCCTGTCATTGGCTGGGACTGTTGATTAAATCCGTGACTCTAGCCCTTTCCAAAACTAATGATCAAATTGAAAACGAGGCAGTTAGGCAGTCAGGACTTATTTGAATGTATAATTTTATCACTTTATTCCTTTCCTATTTCAATTTCGGTGTGGGGGTTCTTCACAAGATTGAGTGTAAAATTGGGACAGCCGGAGGGAAAAATAAGAATTACAATCTTTTAGCCACAAGAGATTTTGGGCATAGATCATTTTTGGTGTTAATTGCAAACGCTTAAGCTGACACGACATCAGATTTAATGGATTTCCACATGAAATTAGCAAGTATAAACGAGGTATTCAAACACAATATTACACTGGCCTTAGTTATTTAGCCATTCTGTGCATCAAGGTTTGATGCAACGGTTACTTTGATGATGAGATGCATTAGCATCATCATCACAGCAGAATCATGTATACAAAAACTTTGGAACCAAAAGTCAAGGTAGAACAGGAGAGAGGGTCAACTAACATAGAAGAACTTTGTGGGTGTGATGATGCTGAGTTTCAACCGCAAGCACCAGCAGTAGTGTCAGCTCTGTGTACACCAGTCTTTTCCATACGCATACGCCGTAAACATTATGAGGAACTTAGTATTTACAACAATGGACCCACTCACCCTAACATTCAGGCTCTTCCGTTGTTGTTTAGAATCATACCGCAGGGGTAATGTAAAGTTGAATCTTGAATTCATCAGTGTCTGTTAGTAAGTCATATTGAAGGAGAAGACACAAAAAGATTCTTCCCTCTCGACGGTGAGGTACACGCTGTAAGGGCTGGACGGACATAATGACCAGA
>JAQFYD010000453.1:0-18915 GCA_034694225.1 Bourletiella hortensis | reverse complement strand
GGTAATTGATACTAGTTTTTATTTTATTAAAATGCTAGTTTCATAAAATATATTTTTTCAATTTAAAAATAATAGTTTAAATAAATTGAAGTATTATGTTCTGCACTTAAATATACTTATTTATTTATCAAATTTATGTTTTATATTTCAACATTAACATTATGCCGAGGTTTTGTTTAATAAAATCATTGTATAATTTTCTATATCTTATTATTGATTGTAGTTATAATATATACTTTTTATTGACTGTTATTATTTGAAATAGAATCGTAATATTTAAATTAAATTAAAACTTTCTATCAAAATTTTAAATGGTCTGTTTTTGAAAAAGAAACGGTCTATTTTTGAAATGGTTTTGTATATTTAGTCCATTTTTGCAAATATTTCTGGGAAATTGGTCCATTTTTAAAAATACGGTCCATTTTTGAAAATCTTAAGGAATAACGGTCCATTTTCGCAAACTGACGGTCCATGTTTGTAAATGCCCCATTTAAAAATAGCCCAATATTTTAAAAATAGTTAGAGTTTTAGATTAAATTGGCTTTAAAATTTTAATCTCATAAGATTATACACTTATTTATATTTAAAATATGCAAATTAGGTATTTTTACAACTTTTTTACAAACCCCCCGAGTTATTGTCACCCTCGAGTTAATGCCCAAATTTCGAAATCCCCGTTTTGTGCAATATCGCGGGGGTTGACTGTACTATATTATGTTTTATATAGCAAATTAAATCTCAGGAAATTTAGTTTGAGATGTTTAGAAAAGTTTCATATATATATGGTTAAAATAAATTTTTTATAAAGGCTAAAATCAAATAATTTACATAATTCAAAGCTTTCAACATTTTTTCTACACTAGCACTCTCGATTTCATTGATTTTTATATACAAATAGGAAAAGACATCGAGAGTGCTATCTGTTTTATCATACAGCTTGTGATAATATTTGCTTTTCAATTGTGTCATTCATATTATGTACTAAAATACAAATTAAATCTCAGATACTTATCAATAAAAATAATAAAATACTTACAGACATAAAAAGTAACCTTTATTTCGGTGGATAGAATTGTTTTATTGATAAAAAAATCATAAAAACATTAAATGAAAAAAATTCTACCCTCAAAAATTATAAAATTGTGTCCAATATAATTTAGTACATCCCATATATAGAGGGGTTTTTATTAATGGCTTTTTCTGGTGCCAACCAAATGCAAAAAAATCGTCAAAAGTAGAGAGCGTCCCTGTTATAGAGGGTCCAACTTATAGAGGTTTGACTGTATTAGTTTTTTATAATTAAATTTTTATCGAAGTACTCAAAAATATCATTAATTTTATTAGTATGTCCATAAAAGTGTACACAGGTCAATTTAATGACAATAAACTTCTATCAAAATTATAACAGATAACTTTGTATAATGGTTTGCTTATAAAAATAAATACTTTAAATTGAAAATAAACAGGCACCAAATTCTCAGATTCACAATTCCTTTGTCATTATTTGTATTTTAAGTTGGGTTTGGGTGTTTGTTTTATGTTTATGGATTTGGGTTTCTATTACAAAATTTTTCCTTCGATTAAATCATTGTCATAATAACGTAATCACACTTTTAAAGCAATACTACCTTAATTTTTATTTCAAGTTGATGAAATTTACTTCAAAGAATTTAGCTTTAGGGCTTGACAAGTATCCCTCGTCATTATGACAAAATTTAGGGAAAATTTCAACCAACACGTAGGATAAAATATTTGATAAATATTTTTTGTAAAAGTATAAAACAAGACATAAATGAATTGACATAAAGAATAACTTATTAGATAGGCTTTTCGTTTTTTCTCATTTTTTCTTCATTTTCCAATTTTATAATAAATTGATTGAAGTTTATAAAATGTATAATAATGACACCGAGATACTTATTAACCCTTCAGCCTAGTGTTTTTACATTGTTTATAAATTATACAAACATTTAAAATTGATTTCAATTTGAGATTTATTATTATTTTACTTTGATGACTAAAGAGAAGGATTTGAATTCTATAGATGAAAAACTTAAAATTAGATATAACAAAATAATAGAAAAAGATTTTCAAAATGAAAATTTTATTAAAAGTTTTATAACATTAGAAACGTATTTAAAAGAAACAAATAAAGATATAAATGAAGTCAAAACTGATTTCTCTCATAATTTTAAAAACTCTACTAAAAAGATATTAGAACTGTTAAAAAATTTTGATAATGTATATAAATTCTTATTTGTAGTCAATCGATGAAATGGAAAGAACAGTAAAAGAAGCAAAAAGCATTATCCAAGAACATCAATCATCAATAAAGCCTTTTAAAGAAAAGATAAACATTATCACAAACAATTACTTAGAATACAGAGCTAAAAAGTATAAGTTTCTTTTTATTTAGAATAAATATTGTTGAGAATTTAGAGACTTGTGATAATTTTATGAAACAATTCGGAGTTTTAGAAGCTCAATTAGATATATTATCAATTGAGAACTCCATGATTGATTACAATTTTTTACACACTTTACAAGAGCTAGAAACTTATCAGAAGAACTGCAGAGAAATCCTTATTAGTAAGGGTATTCCTTTAGGGTAAGTTTCTCTTTTAACAAATTAGTACTGAAATAATGGAATACTTAAATAAATATGAAAGAGAGGCCTTTTCAAAGTTAAGCAAGTTCATAAACGCCCACTTTATATTATTCAATTCTTCTTTGCCTGAAGTTTCTGACTTGTTCAAGTTTTCTATAAGAATACTCAATAAAAATAAAGATTTATTCCAGTCACTTATCTTTTTATTATTAGGGAATTTGTATCTAAATTGGTAGATATTAGACACCAATACATAAATAACAGGTTCAAAAGCGAAACTTCTGAGTTAGTTTCCCCCGAAAATAAATCAACAAAGCCTGATGAGTCTAATAATACAGAAATAGATGACAAGGATTTTACTAGATACATCAATGATTTATTGTCTCTAGTACATTCTTTAGTAGTTGACGAAAAAGAATTTTTAGATGCTTTGTTTGATTTTCAGGACAATTGTAAATAAATTTATGATAAGTAGCCAATCAAACTTATAACATTGAAAACATCAAATTCAAAGATTTGGAGGGAGAAGTTTTAGTTATTATAGACAGATCTATTATAGGATTGTTCAAGCCTCTAACAGTAACTCGATGTTTTATATAATAGAACAAATTAATTATTCTATATAATCAAATTGATAATGCAATAACAGGATTTAAAATATATAATTTGATACAATTTTATTCAAATTTAATGTTCAAAATATTAGGACCTGCCTCTCAATCATCTGATAAGCTTGACGAGTATTTTTAAATTAAAACTATTAGATTAGTAAAGTTTTCAGTTTCCAACTACCAAGAATTGGCCAAGAATACATTTTTAAAATATAAGGATCATATTCAAATGCCTGATAAATCTTTAAATCTTAGTAACTCTACCAAAAGGTTATTAAGTGGCTTAGTAAGCAATAATTTTTAATATTAGATATATACCTTAAATCTAAATGAAAACTCTTTGACAAAGGCATCTGATCCAATTAAACAAGTAAGTACAATATTGGAAATATCTTTGAATCCTTTATTGGAATTAGTTGATGAAGAAGTGTCATTTTTAGAAAAAACAGAAGATAAAGCTATGTATTATTGCAATTTTTATCAAAATTTAATTGTAATTTATCTTATTTACAATAGATTGAATTAAATCAATTTTCTACTTGCAATTCAATAATTGAAGAATACAAACAAACCTTATCTAAATTTATTCAAAAATTACTGGATATGAATGTATCTTCTTTTTAACTTTTAGTATAAAAGTTACTTATTAAAATCAGGATTATATGTAATGGAAGTAATGCCACTTTATTAATTTAAGGGCAATGAAGAAACATCTCAAGAAATTATTTCCAATACCCTAAAAAATTTCAATCAATTTATTTATACTTTTGATCCAAATGTTGATGATTTCATTGGATTGAGTAAAATAGAATTCAAGGAAATAAGCTCATCTATAATAAAAGATTCTTTATATAAGCTTATTAATGTTTATAAAATAGTGTATTATAAAATTATAGATTACACACAAAAAAACTCAATATCTGATATAATGGAACATTTTGGAGTACAACTTAGATCAATTGAAGAGATCGAGACTTTATTATCATTTTAATTAAATTTAAAAATTAATTTATTAAGGTTTAAGTTTATCTAAATATCCCAATATTTTATACTTAATTTTATCAGGAACATTAAAATCAATATATTGCTTATTGTTTTTACTGTTATGAACTTTTACCAACCACTCCTTTATAGATTTTAATAAATTATCATAAAATTTTTGATTCTTATTAAAATTTTCAATTAAAAATTCTAAAAGATAATAAGATTGCAAATAAAAACAATTATAAATATTTTGAGTTATTAATAGATGCATTGTTCTATATTCTATCCATTTTGAAAATTGTGTTTTAAATTGTGGATCATAATCAATTTTCCAAACTAAATTATATTCTTCATCAATACTGTTATTATTCCAATCAAAAATTTTATTATCTAAATCTATAACTGAATTAGATTTTGATCCAGCTTTAATCCCTAAATTATGATTTATAAGTTTCTGAAATACAGAATTCATTTCCGATATATTCTTATTTTTTATATAACAGTGAATAATAGAATGTAAGAGTTGATTGTCTACTATTAAATTACTGTTTAAAATTTGATCAATATATGTCCATAATGTTTTAGAATCTATATCTGATCTAGTTCCTTGACCTAATGAATAAAACAATGATTTATATGTATCAATAGAATAATTAGATAATGTACTATCTTTAGAATTAATATCAATTAATGCATTTTCTTTTTTAGAAAATTGTGTTAAAATAGAAAACATCTCATGTGGCTTGATGTATGAATAGTATTTCAGTAACATATTTAAAACTTCTGGATTCAAATGTAATTTCATCTTATTATGATATTCTTTATATAAATTTAAAGCCAATTCCAATTGACCTATGGATCCAAAAAACCTAATCAATGCTTTTGCCCAATATTGATCAATTATTTTGGTAGAATCGCTGTCAAGCAATTCTTTTACATCATTCTCTGTATTTTGTTTTAAATATTCAGCTTTTTTGGCTTCAAAATATAAGTTTCGCATTAAATCGATCTCTTTTAATAAATCATGAGTAGGACTAAGTTTTGAAATTATTTTTTTGTTTTCCCAGTAATTTTTATGTATTATATCAGAAATAGAATTCCACATATTTATAATTGCGATATAATCCAATTTAAAATTAAGCAATTCAACACCTTGAAGCTTACAATTCAACTGTATAGTTTTGTTAATTTTGATTAAATTTTCGGATAATTTTGTTATTAATTTTTCAGGATAGCTAAAGTTTTGTGATTTTAGTATGCTTGTATTTAAAAACAAAATGTCATTAAAAATATCTTTAGTCCAGAGTGTAATAAAATCGATTTCTCCTGCGCTTAGAACAAATATGTCATCCCTAAATTCTCTATTTAATGAAAGATTTCTAACTCTAATTTTATCGGTTTTGATTAAATCGATTAAATTGTCCACCAAAGAAGAATACAAAAAATTTAAAGAATTGGAAACTTTAGAAATCACGTTTATATTTATTTCTGTATTATTTTGATATAATCTTTTTACGAAAAAGCTCATTTCTTTATGAGTTACTTTTAAGCTATAAAGACATTGAATAAAATCTTGAGGTCTTAACTTTTCTTCCTGAGATAAAATTCGCCTTTCCATGTGTCCTATATAAGCGATAACCAAATTTGTAAACTTATCGTCATTCATATCAGAATTGTCACTTGATATACATGAAATTGTATTAATATATAAGTTCAAAGCTTCATAGTTTACTCCTTTGGACATAATTGATGTAACAAAATTCAAAAAGTCATGATTCAAAAAAGTATTGATTAAGTCAAAGTTGTCTTTTTGATCGATCTTATTGCGAATCATTGAATACCAACTAAACAAAGAACTAAGCATGAATGGGTTGATTTTAATATTTGTATTCTTTTTCACAAACTCGTTTAAAGTTGTATAAGATTTTGTATTGTAATTTAATACAAAATGAATATCCATAATAGATGCAGGTGTCTTTTTGCAATCTAGACTAGACAATGGTTTATCTACACAAAATTTAACTAAAGAACTAGAGTCATAAATATTATTTGTAGAGTTTTCTTTTAGAGAATCGAAATCATATCCCATCAACTCGAATATTTCTTTCTTGTTTTCAAAGAGTTCTTCAATATCTTTTTCTATTAAGTCTTGGGCACTATTGCTAACAAAGTTGGTAATTTTGTTAGAAAATAAGCAAACTAATAAAAGAGCTTTAATACTAAGCATGAATAACTCTTTGTTATTAATTAAAGTATCATTTTTTAAATGAATAATAAAACTTTTATATTGTGATTTAACACTTTCAAAAAGATAAACTTTGTCATTACTTTTAATGTCCTCAACTTCAAACTTTTTTCTTTTAAATACTCTTTGCATATAACAATAATGCATGCTATATGGAAGTCTTTTCCAAACATCTAAATTGATATATTTAGCAAAAGAAACTTCCATTATTTTATATAAAGATTTATACAAAGGAGTTGAAACTAAAGAATTATTTTCCTTAATAAGATTTAAATTATCAAGAATATCATATATTGTTCTTCTTATAAAAGCCAAAGAATATTCGGTATATTTAATATTCAATTCTTCAGGCCTAGTATCAGGTAGCAGAGATGATGAAAGAATGTATCTATTCACCAAAAAGCTAGAACTAAGGTGCATAAGATTAGAAAACTCAATAAGAGTGTCTTGGCTAAAATATTCCTCTTTAATAAATTCACTATAAACCATGACCGATAAATTGAGAGGAGAAAATGAGTCAGCTTTAGAGCCTAAAATACATTTCTTGTAATTTGAGTCATTTAAAAGAGCAATTTGACATTTTATCAGAGATTTTAAATAAACATTTGCTAATTCTTTTTTATTCCTAGTATTCTTAGCTGAATTGAAAGCGTTGAGATAAACTAGGTGGGTCATTGCTAAAAGATTTTTATTCATAAGATTTTCAAATATACAAGATAGAAACTCAAAGCTTTTATTTGTTAGTACACTTTCAAATAATTCGGTTGATAAGATTAATTTGAGTAACAAATCTCTATTGAAATCTCCTAAATTATCACTTGATAAATATTTTGTATTAAAAGCATCTAAATTTTCTTCATTTACAAAGTCTTCATATCTTAATATATTATGACTTGGTTTTGATTCAGCTTTTTTTATTCCTTTAAAATCATTTATTGCTTCTTCACTATTTTCTTTTATAGCCAAATTATAATCGTTAATTTTATCAACAGTTTCTAAAAACTTTTTAGTAAAAGAAACTATTCTAATTCTAGTGGTTTTGTCTAAAACTTTTTTCAACACAGATCTAGAAATAATTTTATTCTGTATTGTAATTTCATATAGTTTTTCTGAAAATTCTATGATATATTTTGGATCATCAGAGTTATTTAATTTATTTAAGATATCTCTTAATTCTGGTATTGCATTCTTCTTTTTGATCTTTGTTTTTGTTGCTAGATCCTCCTCAATTATAATATTGTTTGTATTTTCTTGTATTTCAGAATAATATCTTTGGTAATTTATTGATTTTATTCCTATTATTTTATATGACAATCTTTTAAATAGTGGTAATTTTTGTCTTAGTTTCAACATTTGAAAACTCTGGTTTTGAATTTTTGATCTATGAATAGGGCTCAAACAAAAAGCCAGAAAAAATTGACAGATGGAGTCCTAAAAAAGGCAGATTTGTCAAACGCCATTATGACTAAAATTTGAAACATGTTTTCATCTAGCAAAAATGGGGACTTTATTTAAAATTTGCTGGTGTGAATCTGTCAAAAAGTTTGAAATTTAGGCAGAAATCTGTGTTTTTTAAATAGTGTATAAAATATTGTTATTTAGTTAAAAAAGACTAATAATTTATTACTTATATTAAAAACCTAGCAAGTTTCACCTGTCTCGATTTTGACCCCTATATATAAGTTTTATTAAAAAAATCTAAAAGCAAATCAAAATGAAAAATCGGTTTAGCTAAAAATATAACATATACAAAGAGCACACTTTATAGAATAAGACTCAAAAATTTCATTTATGTAAATAATCTCTCTTCATTTTCAATAAAATATTCGTGTCAGCATATATAAAATTTTTGTTCTAATGATTATAGTGCTTTAAAAGTAACCAAGCATTAATGTTTCAAACTTTATTGTTTTAACTAACTTATTTTAAAATAAAAAATAAATCTCAAAGAGAATATAAATTAAGGCTTTTTATTAATAATAAGTTTTCCGGAATTTTTTAAACCCTATTTATACCAAATGAGGTCAATTTGACCCATTGATTTTTAAAAAAAAATAGAAATTAATATGCCAAAAATTCCACAACATGGTGTAAATTTTATTAAAGAATACGTATTTATTTTCTTTTAGTGAAAAGTTTTTATATAAAAAGACTCGTCATGAAAAAAATTTTTACTGAAACAAGGGATTTTTTAGAAATAATCTTTGTTTCTTGATTTTTAAATTTCTAGCATGCAAATTTTTTATATCTTGTTTCGTTATTTGTGGATAAAAAATAAAGGAATTTGAAAATTATTTATGTATTTAACAATCTATCTCATGATATTTTATGTAAATGATGGTTTATTTTTTTTTAAAATTTCTCATTAACAAATAAATATCAATGGGTCAATTTTTTTAACCTGGGGAAATCAATGGGTCAATTTGGCCTCAATCGGTATAAGTAGGTATAAAAGGTATTTATAGAGAAAAATAAACATTATTTTTAAAAAATAAACTTCAAAGTATGAATAAACGGTAAATTGGTAAATTACTGTTATTTAACTTATTCGAATTAATAGTGAATTTTTGAGGTTATTTTGTATAAAAAATGTTTTAAGTCAAATTAACCTCATCGGTAAATTTAGTGTAAAGGAAATGCATTTATTTATATTTTTCGTTGTTATCTTGGTTGAAATTTATCAAATGATCATCTTAAGTGCTTAGGACAACTTATAAAGATCCCTAATCCCAAGTGTTTAAGTTTTATATCGGAATTATCAACATTTTTTAAAATAGAAAATGTTTTAATACTAAAAATCAATCACAATTTTTTCGTATTGATTAGGAAAAACAAAAATGAAATTAAACTATAGTACACATTTACTAATCCACATAAAGGCTTATATGCAAATCAAATTTTTATAATTCATACTAATTTTAGGAAATCTTTAGTTCTAAGTACATAAGAAAAAGCAATAAAATAGAAACCTTGTTATCGAAAACAGTGAAATTTTGATCAATTAGACAATATTAGAAATAATTATGCTTTAACATAATTACGATAAGAAACAAGATGTTTCGTATAGTAAATGTATATTTTAAGCATAACATTAACTAAAACAATTATTAAGTATTTTTTCATATAATCTATATATGAATATTATGTATAAAATGTAAGTTATTTAAAAATTGTAATATAACATTAGTTTAAAAGAATTTTTTATTTCATCACTATCTGAAAAAGTAAAATTTAAATATTGATTAACCATAATTTGTAAATTATTTTTATAATCAAACTTGTTACTAATCAAAAAACTTTTTAATTCTGATAGCAATTTGTCTATTCTATCTTTTAATTCAAAAATCATTATATACTTAGAATTATAATATTGTTCAAATTGATTTTTTAAATTTGAAAATTGATTCAAAATGTTTTCAAAATTATCTAAACCTTTGATCAAGTGATCTATATAAGTTTTTAATGTATCATAATAAACATTTGTGATTCCGAAATTATAATTTATTAATAGATCATTAATATTATAATTAAAACAATACTTATATATAAATCTGGATGACAATATATTAATTTTATATAATAATTGGATAATTTTGTCGCTAGTTTAATAAGTATATCTATGTCTGTTTTAAAATGTCTTTTATATATCAAATTTACCAATGTATCATTTTTAAATATAAATGAGGAAAGTTTGTATTTGACTATATCAAATTTAGTATTCAACTTTATGAATTTATTATTATTCTTATAGTAATAAAATAATTAATATTTAAAACTTCAAGTACATTTTCAAGATATTTATACATTAAATCATTCAATTTCCCCTCTTTTTCTTTCTTAATTATATTTATCATTTTTTCTCTATACTCATATATTTTATTTATTATAAAAATATCCAATTTTATGGATTTTACATATTTTGTAATACTAACTCTATTATATACTTTATTATAAGAGACATTATTAAAAAATAGAATTTTTGTATGATAAAACATATCTAATAATATATAATAAAAACCCTTAATTTTGAACTCTATATCATATAATAATTCTCTATCTTTATTAACTTGTTTAAATTATAGTTTCTTTTTTCTATTATATGATTAAATTTCTATTTAAACTGTATTTTTGTTCTTGAAAATAGTTTAACACATATAAGCTTAAAAATATAACCGCATAGTCTGGGATAGAAAACAAGTTAATTATTTATATTTACGTAAATTCCTGAAAATCATTATTTTAGTAATTTCATCAAAAAGAACTTCTAATACCAAGAATTGTTTTTCAGTCTATCAAAATTATAAATATTTAAATCAATTTAAATTATGAAACATGTATATTTATATTTGAATTTATATTTTTCATATTACGTTTTACTAAATTTCGGCTCACTTATTAATTAATTCGGCTCATGAAAAGATTCTATAATTATTTTTTGATATAAACAAAAAATTGGAGTAAAATCTTAAGAAAAAGGTATGTATTACATAGAAATTTGAAGATTTTATTACAGAATTTCTTCAATTTTTCTAATTATATTTAATAAGCTATTGGGAACATAAGTAAAAATTGCAAGCCTTTAATAATGTTCATTTCCTTAAAATAAAATAAATATTTTAAGTAATGCAGATTGATATTTTAAATACTAGAAAAAAATTTGTATAAAGATTATTAAAAAGAGACAGAATTTATATTTAACTTCATATGTATTTGTTGTAATTGATGATACTGTAGCATTATTTATGCTGCTTACATTATTTTTATAATCTTCTCGTTTATACTTTTCCCACCTTTTCTCTCAATTTAACTTAAAATTATAAAAGACCGAAATTTTTTATTGAAAACCTAATTATTTAAACAAATTCTCGATATACCTTGTTTTCTCTTATTGAGATTTTTCTATTCTTCTATCAGTTTCTATCTTATATTTATTTCCTTTTATAATATCGATCTTGTTCTTGCTAATTTGATATAACTGATAAATAAAACCAGATATTGATAATCTTTTAATATAATTATTAACATTACAAAACTAAACAAATATGAAGTGAAGCTAGATTTATAAACATTGTAGAAAAATCTAACAAAGAACATTAGCATTAAAACAATTCTCTTCACGGTTTTTTATATTTGTATAAATTATGTCTGTGGATTTATTTGGAACTAAATTAAATTTTTGAATTTAAGTCTTCTTATTTAATCAATTCCTTTTATTTTGCCTTTGACCTTTTAATAAAATTATGACTCGTTTTGTAATTTTTTAAACTTTTACAGTTTTTATTAAAGTCGGATTTTATTGGCTCGCTTTCGGAATTAATCGACTCATTTTATAAAGTTAGCTCGTTTTGTGAATTTGCCCAAAAAATTATTTCTAATTGTTTTTCATTATTAAATTGGTTAAGAACATTTTAAAAATCCTCACGGTGACGTCGAGTTACTTTCAATGAACCCTTACCAAATTTCCTTCGGATTTTTACAAAAATTTTTACTTTTAATCACTTTATTTTTATAAGTTCAAATAGCTTAAATTTAAACTTTATAGCCTCTATTAGTATTGGTTACGAATAAATAAATTATATAATTATTTGTAGGGAGGATAAATGCAATAAGATGCAATAAAAATTACATTTAAAAATTGCATTTTTTAATAGATGCTAAGCGCATAAATCATTATTTTTAAAGTATTTACAAGCATAATATTTATGTAAAATATACTATAAATGGTTTTCCAATAAACTTTGATATATGATCTGCGATATTTTTTAATTTTTAAAATTTATACATGCCAAATTTTAATATTTTTAAGCGCAATAAATGCAATTTTTAAGTGCAAATTTGTGCCCCCTACCGGGGTTTTTTTGTAAATAAGCCCATGGACTTATAATCGGAAAAACCTTTATATCCGGAAAATAATTGTAAAATTTTCAACATAAGTGCGACTGCGTTAAAATTTTAAATATTGATTTTCAAATAAAATCGAGTTCGTGTTATTTAACGATTTATTCATTAGATTAACAATTAAAACATTATTAATTGTTTCTTTTAAACATAATTATAATATACAAGCACCCATAATTGATAAAAAATTACAATGTATTATTGCCTACAAAAATTACACATTTTCTACAATCTTTAGATATAAATATAGTGTGACCATTTAATGAATTACCTTAAATATTTCTGGAATATCTTGCTGAATAACAAATGGAGTTTATAAAAAGATATCTGTAAAACAGTATATTAAATCCAAAATTAACAACAATCTTATCTGAAGAAAATATATCAACACAAAATGAATTTTTAAGATAAATTAAAAACTCGCATGAAAATTTATGATGTTTAAATTAAGAGAATGGCTCGAAAAAATATAGTGAGGGTAATAAATATTATTCTTGCTAATAAAATTCTTTTGATTTTCAATTGATTAGTATTTTTAATATATAATGTTTCTAAAAATCTATAAATTTACGACAATTAAATGTTCAAATTATTTTCCGATTATAAAGTCTTTTTCCCGAAAGTAGGGGCTTTTTCCGAATATAAGCCCATGGGCTTACTTTAGGTGTAAATTATTTTTGTAAAAAATCCGAATTTTCCTAATATAAGACCATCCTTATTATCTGTAAACCCCGGTAATTATTTGTCGATAATAAAATATAAAAATAAGAGAATCGAACTTACATTACATATTCCTTAATCATAAACATTTCACAATTTGATAAGATTTCCATTAATATTAAAATATAAGATAAAAATATTAAAATCTCTAATTTTAAAATTCTCTCCAAGTAATCTATAAGCAGCGTGAAATCATGATTGCTCATTTTTTATATTTTCAACCAATTTTTTTTGAAAATTAATAAATGAAAATGAAATAATAAGCAAGAAATTACAAAAGAATAAAAAACAAAAATTTGATTAAAACTCAATAAAATACATTTATTTTATAATTTTATATAAAAAATAATTATGAGTTATTTTTAATGATATTTTGGTTGAGATTTATTTTAAATATTCACCATAATGACGTTGGGCTACTTGTAGAACCCTATATCCAATCTTTGAGTTATGATTATATGAAAGCGTTTTTATTTACAACTTCTAATAAATTAAAAGTACTTAATTAACCTTCTCCACGTGCAGATATAACATGTAAAAAAGTTAATTAAAGAGCTAATTATAAAATATGAATTAAGAAAAATTAAAAAACATGATTCGTAAACATAAATTCCACCAATATGAATTTCCATTTTGTATGACATACAAATATAAAGAATACACTAAAGAAACAATAGAATTTATGAATGTTGAATTTTTTATTGATAATTCATCTATAAGATGCAATAAATGTAATGAAATATTTTTAGGAAAATCAAATGTAGATTTAATAAAACATATAGAAACAAAACATTTAAGTATACAAAATTATACAAATCAAATGATTCTTGGTAATAAATATGAAGATTTTAAACAAAGTTTAACTATGAATATTTCAAAGAGTGAGGAAAATTCTTCATATTACATACCTCCTTTATTAGTTATTTTTGGATATAGTGTTGATGTTTTAGATTTGCAAGAAATTAAATTTATTTTATCTTTAATACCTAGAAATAAAAGAAGTTCTAGAAATATGATTATTCAATGTTTGAGTTCTTGTTTAAGTTGATTTAACTAAATTATATTTTCTTTTATTATTTTTATATATACATTTGAAATATGTTTGATTATATATTTATCTATGATTCAAATTTGTTACTCCTTTAATTATTATCCAAAAGATACAAAAGTCAAATTAAATTAGTTGTAATCTGTAAAAATCTAATAAGATTTAAATAATTTTGAGAACGAAATAGTTAAAGCTATAGCCTTTTTATATATATAATCATATATATATTTTAACTAAATTGTCACTCATTTTTCCAAAATTCCAGGGACTTTTGAAGAGCCCCTAATTTATGGGGATTAAATTTATAGGGGTTAAATAAATTAAAATTTAGAGATTTATTATACTTCATCTAATTGTTCGGATAGTGTCTATTCAATTTACAGAGTAATTCAATACTTTATATGCATCGTTCCATTATTATATCTGCATAATTCTATTAGCTTAAATGCTAAATTGCATTAATCAATTTCTATGATTTCAAAACTATAATTTTATATGTATTTTAAACAAAAAGTTGACTCGATTTAATAATGAATTGTTATACAAAAGTATTCTTGATTCTTGCTTTTGACAACCATTTCCTCATGTTTTTGTAGTATCCATTTATTTGTTATGTATAAATATTTTTAGTATTCAAAACTATGTCAATAGCTTGCTCCTCGCTTGTATTAAATATTTTCCTTAATATATCTCTTTTAGATTAGAGTCCACAAAAGTAAATATTTTATATAATCAAGGTTGGTTATATAAATGTACTTAGTAATAAATAGGAATCCAAAATTTTTTGAGATTCAAATCTAATGCTTAGGGCTCAAAATCGAGACAGGTGAAACTAGCTTAGTTTTTTATAAAAACACCAAAATATTACTTTGTTATTATTTTTTAAGACCCCATTTTTACTGTATGAAAAAATGTTTTAGATTTTAGTCATAATGACGTTTGATACATATGTCTTTTTTAGGTCCCCATCTGTCAATTTTTTCTGGCTTTTTATTTGAGCCCTACCAATGCTAAAATTTTAGAAAGCTCTTAAATATTCAAACTAACATGAACCTTCAAATTAGGCAACCAAATATATGTAAGAAATTTTACATTTACTTGCAATTTATATCTATAACAAATTGACTCTGTTTTAAATATCAGATTTAATTAAAAAATATAAAGTTGGACATTTGTAAACTTCTTGTTTGAGTTTAACAAAATTGACTGTTTTTGATAGAGATCTTTTTTAGTCATTTTTATTAAGGTTTCAATTTGCTTTTAGATTTTTTACCTTGTCATAACGATATTTAGAGTTTTTTTATTAAAATTTAATTAAAATCGAATATTTAAACTCTACTATTTAAATAATTAATTAAAGAATATTAAAATGCAAAACTGTGAATTTTATTTTTAATTATATTAAAGCTGTTCATTTACAATAAGTAGAAAGAAATCAATAAGTACTTAATTGAAAAATCCTCAAGAATATAAAACAATTAAAAAATTAATTAAGAAAAAATTAAAATATGAATTTTGAATCTACATTCCACCAATATGAATTTCCATTTCGTATTACATATTCTTATGAAGAATATACTAAAGAAACAACAGAATTTATGGATATTGAATTTCTTATTGATGATCCATCGATAAAATGTAATAAATGTGAAGAAATATTTTTAGGAAATTCAAATTCAGATTTAATAAAGCATATAGAAACAAAACATTTAAAAGTTCAAATATATAAATACTATATGGTTTCAAATAGTATATATAATGATTTTAAACAAAGTTTAGCTATGAATATTGCAAAAAGTGTTGAATTTTCTTCTCATTATATACCTCCTTTATTAATTATCTTTGGTTATACTATTGATATTTTGGATATGCCTGAAGTTGAACTTATTTTATCTTTAATACCTAAAAATAGAAGAAGCTCTAGAGAAGTGATTATTCAATCATTATTGAGTTATTTAAGTCATTTTGATTAAATTGTATTTGCTTTTTTTATTTAATATTAAAATTTTTGCAGTATTTAAGATTATATATTGAGGAATAGATGAGTCAAAACAAGTATATCATCAATCTTAAAGGTAGAACAAATATATTTTTCAAAATAAATTTTAATAAAAATATAAGCTAAAGGCTATAATAATAATTTTTTCCAAAATTATACAAATATTAAAAAAATACAAAAATTGGAATTTTTAATACTTTATGATCCATATTTGAAACGTTATTATTTCTATAAAAGTATGTAAAGTCATCATGGCAGTAACTCATGTTTTCTCTGCCAAAATAATTATTAAAAAGTTAATACATTATTTGAAGTTAAAAACAAAAACTCAGTCAAAATATAAATAGCTTCCAATAGCCTCCATTTATTTTTATTTAATAAATTTTTGTAGTTGGTATTCATAATAAGGTAAAAAATTTTATCTTCTTAACTTGAAGAAACCACAGAACATAATTTAATTAAAATTAAATATATCCCATAGATTTATGACAGAAAAATACAAGATTTCCACTATAGATACACTAATTCAATTTTCAAATTAGTTCAATTTCTCTTAAAATTTCATATTTTATTTTGTTCCTTATAGCTAGGGCTCAAACAAAAAGCCAGAAAAAATTGACAGATGGGGACTCAAAAAAGACAGATCTGTCAAACGTCATTATGACTAAAATCCGAAACATATTTTTATGCAGTAAAAACGGGGTCTTATTAAATAATCATGGTTGTAAATCTGGCAAAAAATGTGAAACCAAAATAGAAATCTGTCTTTTTTAAATGCATTATAAATTATTTAAGTTTATTAAAAAAGTATGATAATCTACCATTTTTATTGAAAACAGAGCAAGTTTCACCTGTCACGATTTTGAACCCTACTTATAGCCCAATTCTTAGATTATAAAAGTTCTTTTCCCTTTTTGAAGTTTATAAATTTTCTTATCATTGTTTTCAGTTTATTTTTATTTATTCAATTCAAAAACTTACGTGGAATTTTTTAATATTTTGCAGATTTTAATTAAGCTATTATAAAAATGACGTAAGCACAATTTTATCGATACTTTATTGTCATATATTTATTCTGTAAGAATAATAAGTAAGAAATATTAATTTTTATTACGGTTTTTTTAATGTAAAAAACAAAACAGTCAATTTTGAATATGATTTGATAGTTTTTAAAAAAGTATTGATAAAAAGCTTAGATTTATTAAAACTTCAATCAATAATAAAGCTTTGAAAAATATTCGAAGACTATTTTTTTGATTTATAGAATTAAAAAAAACAAAAATTTCTAAATTTAAAAGGTTTTGTTAAAGTAAAGGTAAACTCTTTCTCTGAATTAAATTCAAGTAAAAATTACCTACATTTTATATTTGTTATTTTACTGCATATTTATTAGAAGCTATATAATACATGTTAAAAAAAGAATTTTTATAAATGTACTCCTCTTTTTTGACGATTGGTTATAAAATGAGTTTTATCGTTGAAATTAAAGTTTTGGGGTTTTAATTAATTAACTAATTTAAAAGGCAATAATCTGTATCACGAAAAACATTTTAAATTGAATAGGTAAGTACTAAAGTGGCGATATTTTTCGAAAGGTGTTTACACCTAACTTTTTGGCGCTACTGGAAAGAGGATATCTTATAGGATTTGGATAGATTGATAATATAAATTATATACCTTAGGTATACTGTTGAAGAGAGAATATATGAAAGAAAAATATTAAAGAAATAAAGAATTTTTTTTAAATTCTAAGAACTTAAAAAGCTTGGAAATTTGAGGAAATATAGTAATAAAGCAAATGCTTATAATATAATATATTAATCGATATTAATATATTATTTGAAATTGTATTCCCACAGTGGAATGGCTAGTGAACATTTTTAGGTTTTTAATAAATCGTGATTTTTTAACCAAAAAAAATAATCTATATCACAAGTTTATATGTTTATAAATCTAAAAGATATTATAAAGCCGAATCAGGGTATTCATTAACATGAACATCATTAATATAATTAATTAATGAAAGATTTTCCTGCTTTTTAAATTATATAATAGGTTATAAATATTTAAATAATGAATATTGCTTTCTTAATTAAATTTGTAATATCAAGCGACATTTGCAACTATAAAAATATATCAAATTGTAAAGTAAAGAAAGATTGTTTTAGCTCTAAAAATATAAGATTGATTTATGATAACAAAATAGATATATTTAAAATAATAAAAAGAAATCAATACATTATAATATTATTTCAAAAATTTTATTTTTATTTATACAAAGATAATATTAATCCTTTTTACTTTTTAAGAGAAAATGACAAGCATAGAATAATATCTGAATCAATTCAGAAGTCAACCTTATTATATAGCGAAGCAAATATTATATTAGAAAATAAATTACAAAACTTCAAAAACTTATCAGATACACAAATGATTGTGAACAATATATTGAAAAAATACGTAAATCATACAAGAATCGATTTTTATTCCCCTTTTCTCTCAGATTTTTTTGATCCTAAAAAGGCGTATTCAAAATTTTTTTTATTGATCGAAAAATTAATTGAAAAGAACAATCATGTGTTAAACGTATTAAATTTAATTATATATAATGAATGTATACATTTATTGAATAATATAGGACCCTTTATATTAGATTATTCAAAAAATTCAAAAATAATTTTTGATAATTTAAAACCATTTTATAATGAAGTCGAGGATTATAATACGGTAGTACGTCTTTTAAAGTGTGCATACGTCATTATGACGATGATTTAATAGGAGGGCAAAATAAATAATAGAAAA
>JAQFYD010000452.1:0-18915 GCA_034694225.1 Bourletiella hortensis | reverse complement strand
GTCTTCCTTCCTCTTTAAGCATGTATATAAACTAGGCTGGCCATTGCCTTCCTTTTTGATCGATATATTACAACAGCCATGTAGCGGGAACAATGAACTCCAACAAAGATACATAACTAACTTACCTCAAGTACAGGAGCAACGGCAACGTCAGGCAGTAAAGTAAACTGGAGCTATGACCGAGGCATGCTTCCTTGGGGTCGTCGAGACTGCATTCTAAATATCATCATGAAGACATGAACCCTAGGAACTACTGTCTACTCAATCAAACGGCAGAATAGCACATACAAATCTTATTCAGGAGCACGCATTAGCCATAGCTACAGACAAAGTACACTCACCTCACCGTCAACATTGTGTTTTCATTATGATGAAGGAAACTAAAAGTATAATTTCTTGTGAGACGTAACACACAACAGTAGTACAACTTTGTTGAGGTTAACGTCCTCTAAAACTTTTTCCCTTTAAAATAAAGCGAAAGTTGTGGCTGAGTAACCGCACTTCTCAAACTCACTTACCGTTTCTATACAGCATGTATATTAGCTACAAGAAAGTGCAGAGCATTTACAAATAACTGATGATTGTCATGCTTGAAAATTATACTTTAAAGCCGGTATCTTTTCACGCATATCTCATCGCAGCAATCCGCAGCATTGCTTCATACGTTCGTTTTTTTATCGAGAGGAAAAACAAGGCTTTAAAACTGCAGTTCATTCTTCTTGTAATAATAATGTGAATGAATGGTGAAGAAGATGATGAAGGAGGCAGAAGAAAAGGAAGTGCCAAATGGTATCCCCACGACGCTCTACTTTCACCGTCGCAATACACGCTTCTTCTTCTTCTTCTAAAGGAACAACGAACCCTATTAGGATACCTCAGAGGCCATTGAACTTATCAATAAATTCTCAGTCCCTCATTCCATTCCAGAATCCATTTTCACCGTCGTCGTCTTTGTCAATAACATTATCATTTTCCAGGGCAAATCCCCGCAATTTTGTGGTAGCTGCTGTCATAATACTTCCATCCAGAGAGGCGAATTCAGGTCGCGCGACAGGAGCCGGAATCAAAGTGGGAATTCGATATTAATTATTGTATACAAATTAATGTAAATTCCTATGAAACTGTAATTGATAGGATGCGGAAGGATTTAACGGTTCTAGTTTTACAGCTTGTTCATATGTGTGTTACACCTTGAGCAATAGGTTGTGTGAGCGTGTGTAGTGAGGGGCAGTAGTGTGTACTACAGACAAAGATCATGATGCACTTCAGATTCACTTTTCTTCTTGTTTTGCTAGTTCTGTTACTCGCACGGTGAAGGCAATGCCCTCTCAAATCCTCTCATCATGAGCGTCCATAGCGGTAATAAAGCAGCAGACATATCTCACGCTTACGTGCACTTGAGAAAACTGAAAGTTTCTTCTTGAAAGCGAAAGTATTTTTAACACTTTTATTCATTCGCTCTCATCTGTGGGAGTGTAGTTATATGGATGGGATTAAAGCACATGTGTATGTGTGTATCTCTCCCACTTCACCTCACCCACCTCCTCATCTTTCTTAAGTCTTTGTTTTTCAAATTTAGAAAGTCGCTCATCGCGCATTGCATGCATGCATCATTATGAGAAGGATTGTGTTGTTAAACTCACGTTTAAAATGGACAGAGTTCACTCACACTGAGGACGAAATTAGTGATAAGTACCTCTCGTTTTTTTATTGTTGCCATGACAAAGGCTTTGGGAACCATTGATGATAAAGATTTTTCTCGTCATTATTACATGCCATCCTGAACAACAACATGTTTAGAGCATTATTGAGCAGAAGGAATTATTTTATATGGAATTAAATGTTAATCTAAACACGAGCAGGGATGGATAGCTAGTGACTGAATTTCTAGTGAAAACTCAAGTGGATTGTTTAAGTGGAGATAAATTTGATTATGAACATGAAGAACATGAGCATCGTTGCATGTTGTTGCAGTATTGGGAGAGATAATAGGAGGAACATTTTAATGGAGGGCAGTAAGGAAGAACTGTGATTTAGTTTGCTTGGATGAGGCCTGCAGGCTGCTGCAAAGTCATGCATGGTATGATGGTGGTGGTTTGTATGGCATGGTTGTTTGAAGTATAAAATTTTTACTTTGCTCTCATGTAGCTACGACATATCCTAATGACTATGGGAAACGGGGTTATCTGGAAATAGGAAAGGCAAGATGGCAATGCCCGCGTGACCTACATTTATATACATAGTGCACATATAGACACACACATAGAAAATACACAGACAGACACATACACATAAGCTAGATGAAACACACCATCAAAGTCCTTGAGTAAGTTTTCCCTTTCAATAGCAGTACTAAAACGTGCAGTGTGATTTAGCCTTAAAGTTAAGCTTGTAGCAACTAGTGCGATGATGGGGCTGATTAAGGATTTTTTATAAGAATTATTAGCTCTTGGGCTCCATTCATTAAATATGGAGCGACCAGTTCTTAATGTGCTTGTTTCCTATCTGAATGGAAATAATGTTTACATTAATTTTGGATTTATCATCAGTCATAATGAGGGTGATTGAATTCGTAATTGTGGCTGCGCTTTCAGAGTTTTCGATGGAATTAGCAAAGCCGTGGGTTCAAAGATGTCGCCATTACATTTTAAAATCAATGCAGCAGCTATGGTCACTGCTTTTCAAAAAAGTGATGACTTTGTGAGAGACGCAAGTGCAGACTGGCATAAATAGCACTGTTTTTGGGGGTTGCCACGCCAGACTTAAAATTTCAACCTCCTTTGCTTTTACTCAGTCGATTTATTTTTGTTTTTCCTGTATCTCCTGAACGGTTGAGACGATTCCCAAGCTCAATAGATTAAAGTCAATGGCAGGTAAAACTTCACCTACTTGGATTTTTGCACCTCAGTGGACCTTGAGGGTACCGAGAAAATGGATGTTTGGTGAAATTTTTTGCCATCGTTGTTACACGTATCCACGCACGGCTTTGTTTACCTTCCATTTACAATACATGACAAATTTTTGTGAGCTTTTTCCAACATGTTCCTCCAACGCAATTTTCATGAAGTTTTGCACACTGATTCCGCACGGTGCGAATTCCCAGCACGCAAAATTTAAAAGTGCGACCGCTAGTGGTTTTCCAGTAAAAGCTGGGTAAAGTCTGGAAACAGAGTTTCCTTTCCCATAGTAACGACTAACATGAGCGTAAGAAAGTAAACAACTTTTGTAAAAAATGAAAAATCTGATTTCCAGCATATGAAGAAAATCTCAAATATGACAGGTTTCAGCCCATGAGACTGTTTTCATAAACTTGTCATTTTCTGTGCTCGAAGTTAGCTAATTTCATGTGGGAATCGTCAAGCTAATTGCAGTTATAACTACTGGTTTATTCATTTGTTGGTTCACCTCATTCATTCCATTGACGGATTATTTGAGGATGTATTCAATACCTAAGATACCTCGTAATGAGTACAGGAAACTTAAAAGTAATTCAAGGCTCTGCCGTAATAAAATTCCAAACCCAAGTTGCCCAGCGCTTCAACGCATCAAATAATTACAACTAATTTCAAATAATTATGATGTAATAAAAACGCAGAGCGACCCCCAAAATTGTGTTTTTCACACGGAAACTTGTTATGGAAGCTGCTTAAACTGTCGATCACGGTTGCAGTAGCTATACTCATTGTTGGCGTTAAAGTTGAGGATCGACGCTGGGAAATGTTAGTTGCCACAGCATTTCAGTTTCGACCGTTCTAACGTTGTTCTGTGCTCTATAGGAGGGGAAAGGTTCACATAATTACACTGACGAGTACACTGACGAGACACTGTCGTGAGGCCGACCAGAACGACGCCTATGGTGCAATGTGTGAATTAGTCCGAGCTCGCAGACGGCACTTTGACAGAGATAATTTCAGATGGCTCTTTCGTTCCCACAGTTCCATGTTGTTGTAAGAAATGAGGACATTTCGGCGACAGTATCTCCCTCTATAGCAAACCGCGGTCTGTTTGGGTGATTCCATATCCAATCGAGACTCTTTTATAGATTTTTATGTTGTTATGTAACTCACAATGTATCAGAAACTGAATCTTGCGTACGTCGTATTCCATTGAAGGCCATCCATTTGCTGGAAGGTCCTGACACTGCAATCTTCAGATGAAGGCTAAATATTTACCCAGATATACAATAAGGGAAAAAGCCAATTAGTTACAGTCATATGCCAGTAAGAGCCATGGAACAGCACGTGGACAAAGGGAATACAAAATCCGTTGGGACATCCAATTTTACGTCAAGGCAGATCGAGCACATCATGAAGATCACGAGGATTCAACCTGCGAATGCGAATCACCACGTAACGAGTTACAAATAAGTAATTTATGTTTATTTCCTTCTACATTTCCTAACGAAATTGAAATAATTGGATAGATAGGAGCTCCACGCATATTGCCAGCGGAAAGCATTGAGGCAAACTTGCAAGAAATAAAACATTACCGCAAGCTAAACTATGCGGAAAACCCATTTGTAGAAAACATGTGAGCATTTTAACTTTCACCCACAGTCCATTTAGTCTACTGGCCATCCTGGAAGATGCCATGGTTGCCGAGATTGTCCAGGGAAAAACAACGGCCTAGGTTATGCTTCAGTTCCTGACGCAACAGGGCATTTTCGTTATTCCTAAGAACACCAATCCTGACAGACTTAAGGGGAATTTTGAGATATCTGACTTCACTTTAACGGAGAGCGAAATGAAGAAACTTGAAGCGTTGGACAAAGGAGCTGAAGGTCAAAGTTTCATCCTGAAAAGCTACCACAGGGTATGAGTGTTTTTTCATGTTTTCAATGGACACTTCATTTGGAAACCAGTCTAGACTTTGAAAATTAGGTATGCCGACCACCCAGAATGTAATCTGGACTAATGATCTAGATTCTTTTTAACTAAAGCTGAGTTTGTAGTAGAATTTGCGGAAATTTCCCAGCTGAAAAGAATGTTGCATTGAGCTAATTGCCGTACCTCACTGGGCCTATCTAAGGTGGAGGCTGAACAGCCCATAAACCAAACTGTCTCTGTCGGCGCAAATGCTACGCCTGAACTTGAAAGGCTGCATATAGAAGCAAACCTGACTACAATAGGTAGAAATCAAGTTTGAAATTTGTCTGTATTAATTTTAATCCTGTGCGTATGGTTAGCGTTTTACTGATCAACCCACTTTTCGCAAAAATTGGGCATAAAATTTTGAATTTATTCCGCAAAAATTTTGCATTTATCTCATTTATTCCAAATGTCCCTAATTGGAAGCTTTTTCCTATATTTGCCATAAAATATGCGTTTTTCTCCAGTTCTGAGGTTGTTGTGGCTATAAATTGTAATCTTTTGCGTAATTTTCGGCAAAACCGTGACAGATCTGCTATAAAAGATTGGCAGGGGTGCTCGTCAGTTCAAATAATGTCCAGTTGTGACCCAAAATGCTTGGACATGGGTCAATTTATCCATTCTTGGTTAAACATTGTCCAGTTTGTAGCGAAATATTTTGATTTTTCCTTTTTCCCTGTCAAAAATTTCTCATTTATCGCATTTATTGGCCCGATTTCGCGCTTATGAATGCAATTTCGCGTTTATCACATTTATCGCAAAAACAAAAAAATTCAATGTTAAGTGGCCATCCTATGCTCAAATCTGCTTTTTGGGCAGCAACCACCCCCCTCTTACTACATTTCGCATTTGTCGCATTTGGGTTGCCCTGCTGGTCATCTATATACTATCTACATACTATTAGCGCTAACCAAAAACTTTGTGCAACAACTGCTCCTAGACGGCTTAACAGAGCGACATGCAATACATCATTTCACAGCTTAATAAATGCCTAAGAAACGGTGGTGGTTGCCATTTCGGTCCGAGGTCATTCAGGGATCACCAGTGCGGGTCAAAGTTTTCAAAGTAGTGTCATATCGCGTGCGAAAGCTAAACTCAAACAATTGGCACATCAAAAGATTCGCCTTGAGCTTTGTACAAGTATTCATGTCCACTTTTGGGTAAAATCATCCATGTTGACGACAGTGACGAAAAAGTGACACAAATCGGTCCATATGCTAAATTGTATCGTGTAGCACATCACTAGACTAGAATGTCGTGGACTGAAATATTTTGGGACCAAAACTTGACTGGCATTACCACTATGGTCAAGAGTGACGACCCGTGGTACCAAAGTTGCCCACCATTAGGCGTTAAGCTGAAGTATAAAAGAGAGGGAATTGGATTGTTCGCAGGTACGTGCGAGAGTAAGTTTCACGAAGGAAAAGCTGTGCCATGATTTACTGTTTACTGACATGGTCACTGCTGACGATAGTGACCTGTATCCAGTAACTGTGTCCAACTGGCCCACGGGAACCCTGTCGTGTGGCACATCGTTCAAACCAGAATTCATGACGCAGTTTGATCCAAGTTCATCCAGTGGACAAGGTCAAATCTTTGGGACCAGTTAACTGGTCCCAATCTGCTAAGCTACAAGCGTTAAGCAGAAACCGGCTGCTCGGTGTAGCAGACCAAAGGTAGTTGATTTGAAAGTAAGGTGCACAAATGAACAGCTGTTTTCAGTGAACAAGATTTGTGATGTCAAGGGTATGGTCTAGCTTGCGGCTGTGGACGATAGTGACGAAATGGCATTAATAGGCTCCCAGTTTGGGTATTTCGCGAAGCTGTGCAATGGTCATGCAGCGTACCTTTTGACCCAGATGTAACTATCGAGTTACCACAAGCTATGACTAACGTCTGCTTGAGTTTGTCAACCTTGAAGACAGAGTACACAAATAGTGTCCATTCTTATGGGCCACGTTGAAGCCAGTCATGTCCAGCCACCATATCAAACAAAGTGTAGTGCGAATGTCTTAACGAAGTTCTGCTCAAATTGGCCCGTCCCTATAAATTACGAATTGATAGCGCCCGTCATTTCAGATTATCATTAAAATGTGGTACAAAATTTTCAATCTTTCTTTTGTCTAACTGAAGCCTAATTTCCCTAATAATAATTATAATTACTATTACTGAGGTCGAGAACTGAACTGAGGTCGAGCTCCTGGCAGAATTGACTGATATTTCCCAGCCCCGCATTATACCGCTTGCCACTGCGCCCGTAACTTAGAGTAGCTAGTAGTTTTGGAGGAGGATACTGGTAAACTCATAATCATAACCCACGCTATCGACCCAAATGCAATGATCAAACATGCTAAGGAACGTAGTTTACTACGAAAGCGAAGCTGAAAATTAGTCCGCCATTATTTCTAATGGTTTGAGGTAGGGTTTTAAGGATGCAAGAGAATTCCGCTCGATTCAGCTCCATGCCTTAGGCCAATTGATGCTTTCATCAAATTATGAAATGCAGTGCAACCCCCAGAATTGTGCTTTTTGCACTGTAACTTGTAAGTCATGCATTACAAACTAATTTGCGGTAAACTAAACCGTCTAGGCAACAACAGTTGCGCTGAAGTATGTACGTAGCGAGAGGCAAGGTTAGGGGCGTCAATTATCCGGATCAAAGCCCTGAAAGTTGTATAGCTGCGTCAAACCCGGGCACGTGGCACGTCGGAACATTGACCTTCAAATTCTCTACAAGATGATATGAACCAGATTTGACTTATACTGTCAGTAATAGTGGTGCACACATGGTTGTATTCCTAGGTGTCGTACTCGGAGGATACATTTCGAACAGGTTCAGTAAAAAAAAGTTGGTCCTCATGATAGAGTTTGGGTACTCATTGCTAGTCAGTTACTTGCAGCTCCTTTTGCGGCTGGTGCGTTGCTATTGCCCACCCCATGCGCGTACATGAGTCTCATCCTTTGCTACATGTTGGTAAGAAATTAAGTCTGACTTTGATTCTGGAAAATTGATGCATCTGTTGAGCACTAACTTTTCAAAGGTGAAATTTGGGTCAGTGTGACTCTTGCTTTCCTAGTTGAGCTACTTCCTCAAGATATCAAAACGGCAACAGTTGCTTTGTACTTCTTCATTATCTCCAACATTGGAGGAAATGTGCCACTCATGGTTCCTGTTATTCGGCCACTGTTCGACAGCCTCCAGTATCTCAAAACACATGCACTACACAGTAAGATTTTACATATTCGGGGTTCAATTCAATTCATTTCTTTAGTTTGACAGAAAATTTGCTGATACTATAATATATCCTGGAGAATATGTCCTAGGATCCGCACTATTTATATTGACACTGGTGGTTTATAAACTAGATCTGCAATGCACGTTCTCCGGTTCTCTAGTAGAAGTTTAACAAATCAATCAATTTAGAATCGTACACTATCAGTTTCTGCTTTTTGATTCAGTCCCTCACATCTCGCGCGTCCAAGTCAAACGTTAAGAAAACTGGGGACGAAGAGAACAAATCTCAAGACTTTACAAAACTGTAGCCCTCTCTGCAACATATCTAATTTTAAAAAGCATAATTTTAAGTAATTAATAAGCTAAATGCTCCTCATAGCCCAATCCTCTGTGGTCTCTAATAATTCACCTCAAGCGGGCGAAATTCTCACACAGTCAAGGCCAGAAATATGTTGGACATCCAAAAGTCAAGTACACTACTTGTTGGAATTCGCTCGTACTCGACCACGTTTGATTTAAACAAAATAACACTGTAAATCCGCATTTCAGATTCATAAAATTCACATAAAAATATAAAAACAAAATTTCGTCATTGAATTTCAAAAGAAAAACAAAAACTAGATCCCGTTGTAATCATTGAAGCAAACAATACTTGGGGACATAGAGCCTCAGAGCTAGCCGCCAATTCCTGGTGTCGTTTAGCTGGGTTATAAGGTGCTAAATCTATGTCCCAACCGGTTTTTCTCAATCGCCTCCGCAATGATTCTAGACCTCCGTACCTTGGCTTTCGAGTCCTCCCATGAGGCACCACATGGGGAAATTGAAGATGTTTTTGTGTGCTTGTCAAAACAACCTTTATGAAATAGTCTCTTGCATCCCGGACATACGTACCTCTGCGAAGGAAATGCGTCTTTGTGCATCTTGCTGATGTTGGTAAAGTACTCTCTCTCTCATTCCTTCAAATTAGCAGCACTTGAGCTGGAAATCCAACTCTGCAAATAACTGATAAAGTCTAAGTTATCATCTACCTCAGTCCTGTATCACAATCCAGTCAGTCAACACGACGGCGAATGCCTATGCACTGCGCTTCGAAATACATTAAATCAAATGAGGAAATTGATGCATGAATTTCAATTTTTTTATAGATTCATAGGTATAAATGTAATATACATAACAAAGCCTAAGATAGCATGTAGGTCACTTGTCGGCCGTATTCTCCTTCAACCAAGTCTGACCCGACAAACTAATTCATAACTTCTTTAATTTAAACGTAGTAGTTACACGTCTGTACCTTATATAGCTACATGTTCACGCCCAATGGAACTAAAATCTTGATGTAGCCATTACGGATACTGAGTGCATGTTCTCATAATAAAATTTGAAGTAACTAATGAGCAACTCCTAAGAAATTTAAAATTACAAATGAGATCTATAATTAAAAGCCCTCCAAACATTTAAATAATTGGTAATTTTTAGTACAACCTCCAGCAAATGTATCTTCCTTGACATTTGCATCCAGTTTTACAGCATTCTTATATCTCTTACAACATATTTCAAAACGCGGCCTTTTCACATTTCAGAAGAACTCTTTCACATGGCTTTGGCACATAGCATCCTTTGTGGTCTAACGCGAATGCACAAGTTCACATTATTTGGTTATATTATGAGCTATCAGACACTTTTCGTACTATACTCGCGTTTAACCGTAAGACGACTAAAAGAGTCGGCCGCACGGAAGACAGTATTGTAATGAAGGTGTGGCATCATCTATGTAAGATGATTATTTACATGACGGCTGGTGGGGCCTCTTCGTCAGTTTATGGGTCGTTTTTCACAGTGTTCTTGTGAAATAAGACCGCAGAAAACTCAATGTGTCAAGCACTTTGTCGCTCAGCTGAGGCCGAAGTCGTGAGGCCAATAATCCAGCTGAACTGAAAACCCTTTCACATTCTGTACTAGTTGGTCGTACATTGAGTAGCAGATCGTGAACATACTGCAGATGGGGTCCTTTGGTAGCTCCCACGCCGGAATTCTTGAATAATATAACTTCATTTATAAGTTCCTGTTGGAAGGAACCAAAAAAGCTTTGACGCTTGCTGACCCAAGAGTAGCCTTCAGAGAAGCCGTCGTGCGGATCGGAGTATTGTGCATAATCTTTAACACGACAAAGAAAACGGTGGCACATCTGTTTCAATGTTTCGGGGTCGACTCTGAGAGAGTTAGGGTCGCCATCACTGGTGAGATCTTCATTTGAGATGTCTTCTCGAGAAAGGTGATCTTCATAACCGTGGTGAAGTGTATACAGCACTTTTGACCAGATAGTGCGTCGGTCATCAATTCGTCTTTTCAAAGCAGGCTGAAGCTTTGAACCAAATCCAAATTCGCAATTCGAAGTCAGCTTTTGCTGAAGAACAGTCCAGATTTCTTCAAACGACAGCAAATTTGTTTGCCGATGAGAAATCTGTTGGACTGCAACTTTAACTGGAGCAAGGGCGGTCAGTATATCACGCAATTGGACCTTCTCCTGTTCGCTTAGAGTGATTATGGCTGCTTTCTCTTCGGTTGACAGTAAATCGTGGTCCTTGAGGTAAGTGATAGTTTTTTCGACCGACGCCTGCAGATCTTCATAGCGTTGCAGCATATCATAGAGGCTAGACCAGCGGGTTTTGGTATCCAATACTAGATTGAGACTCCTTACCATTGGCTTCTTACGGAGAGTCTCAATTCTAGTACGGTACGATTCCACTTGCCGCTGGAGCACAAACTGCTTTTGAGGAGAATTGCGGAACATTATAACTATCTCCCTGATCTTTCCCGCAATAATCTGTACAGATTCTACACCCGCCTGTTTGGAATTGGTTTCAGTGTGGCCCTCCTCTCCATCCTCTCCTTTAGCTTCTAGAGCTAATTCACCGAATGTTTCGGTTAAAGCCTCACATGGCCGATCAAGTTGTTCCCGGACTGGCTCAGTTGCATCAAAGTTTTCGGGATCTGCAAAGTTACGGTTAACTTTTTTTCATAGCACACATCAATAATGGCTAGTTGTATGGCATGAGCCATGCACAGCTGGCTGATAACTTCAGACATTTCCCCGAACTTTTTCATCACACTGGCCCCATCCGTTGTCATGGCAACAATATCACGGCGAAGTGCGACACCAAATTCAGACAGCCGACGAGTCACAAGTTGGTTACATTGTTCCGCTGTTAAGGATTCTCCAACTATAACCAGGCCGAGGTTTATAAAGTTGCTTTCCTTGTGCAAATTTACGTTTAGGTACCTCCGGTTGCTGCTAGAAGTCCATTCGTCTACAGTGATGGCGTACTTGTTGCCATTTTTGAGAGAATTTTTGATGTTTTCAATCACCCAGCCTCTAATTTGGTTACCATATTTCAGCACATGGTTCCTAATTGTTGTTGGTGACTTCGGTAATTGTCCATACCCAGCCTTAAGAAATAACTTCCGCAAAATCCTAGACGCAGATACCCCACGAAACGACATCCCATCCCTTGCTGTGAGCTCAGCTAAGTCGGATTGCATGTTCTCTTCGCTGAAATGAGGATACTCCTTCGTATCTATTCACAATTATAGACAAAATTGAAATGGTCTCCCTGACAATATAACGCTAAATTAGATATTTACTTACTTTGCTGAATGAGTGGCTTCATTGGTCCTGTTGAGGTGCTTGGTTTTTCTGTAGACTCCATCTCTTCAGTTTCTTGGGGCCCGTGGGTCCCAAGTGTTGGACACTGTTTGCAAAACATTCCATGAGGCCTTATGGCATACCTTTCCATCCCAGCCGCATTCCCATCTTGTATTCCAGAGTCCATTATTAACATTGGAGGTTTTTCGTGATGACAAGGACTGCACTGCGTCTTGAGGTCATCAGCTCTACGCCAACAGTATTGCAAAGGTGGCGAAAGCTTTGATCGTCCTTCGTATTTGTGATCACTTCGTGGAAAATTATCTTTTAACCCTACGTGATGGGTTGACCGTTTTGTTTCTTTACCCATGATAGTCTGAAACGAAGCAATAAACCACTTTTACGTTATAATCACGAAAAGAATGGGGAAATTGGCGGTTAATGTGCTATACAAGTCAATGCGTAGAGGCAGATTATATAAACAGCCGTTGCACAATGCTACGCAACACTGCACTGCTTTCACAGAAAGAGTTGAAAGCACTGACGCCTTGGTACAAGCCACACGCCGGAGATGGCTCTTATTGCTGCTGCTTTATAATAAGTGTGTTTTACCTGGTCAATATGTATTTCTGACCAAAAGGATACAAAAATGGTTAACAATGATTGACCGCAACGTAATCGCCCTCACTCTCTCCTCTGATAGTAATGTACTAATTTGTTTGGCCCACTGGCACCAGTGCTAATCACAATAAAAAGTTGTACCCATGTCTCAGTTAAAATCTCTCCGTCGCATAGTCTAGCTTCCTCCTCAATGAAAACAGCTGCGCACGCTGTCTCTACGCCTCAAAAATAGGTTCATACGTAAATTCCCAGTCAAATTAATTTCTGTAATTAAAATCATTTCATGCTGAGTAATTTCCACCAGAGGTTTCACATTCCTCTTAAAAACTTGTTCTCACCCTGCGAATCTGACATTCAGAATGACGGCAGCATGACCCTTGAAGGACAATTTTGTGCATATTTCCGTACGTTCCTGTCTGTGGAATGCTCTGATTTTGACTTCCTTGTTGTTGTGGTTGCTGTTGATCAGCTGTTCTGCTAACCTTCATCTTGTTTTTGGAAGTTACAACACCTATTACGATTTCCAAAGTGATGTCAGAGGCAAAAAATTAAATACCAAGAACTTTGTCCCACCCAAATGAATGCATTAGTCCGTATCAAATCAAAACCTTGTCGAAGTTTTCCGCGAAATCATCCTTCGCACACAGGATGGAAATACAAAACTTTGCTGAAAAACCTCAACACAAGACGCAGATGACGAAAGTTACGATGATGAGGTAAGGTGACAATCAAACAGCAACTGGAAATGGACTCTTTGTTTTTCCCGCATTATTTTAGCTCCCCAAACGCTGACAATAGCGTTGCTCCCTTACAAAACAGCAAAAAAGACGCATTGAAAAGATGTCAAAAAAGTATGCTACAATAGGAAGTTGACCTTCAGTAGAATTATGAATGTCCATAATCGGGCCCTGGGTCAACGACGACAACGGCATTAAGCTGAGCAATGTCATTCTCGAGCGCACAAGTTCAATGGCTCCCATTCTTGAGAGCTGAAGATAATTGCTGTCCTCCTGTTAAGCTTCTGTAGTGGCTTGTAACAACTCAATGAAAAACTGGAGTTGAGAAAATGTAAGTTTTTTCATCTCAGGAATAGTAAATTTTATACTAAAGCAATCAATATAAAACAATAAACATTACGACACAGATTGACCAGCTTATTTAGGCTTAATAATTACGCGTTTGCCGAAACCCTGAAATCAAAAACATGAAGTCGGTCGTAAAAGTTCCGCTGACGAAGGGCGACTACAACTTTGTTAGACTTTCCAAGTCATTGCCGGTTAAAACATTAACATGTGTGTAATACGCGTCATGTTCCTCATGATTTAGCAAGAATTCACTGCTGGATGTTAATCTTTGCATTTTTATAAAGACGACAGGATCTGCTCAATTCACGATCAGCAAAGGAGTAAGACTTTCCGATAAATTACTTTAATCGTTGTTTCAATCATTAGATATTAACTATAAAAAGCTTCATTTTACTCTGTTTTATTTTCGCCATGAGCCTCACACGTGTCCTCCCCGCATTCTACCTCTGCTTGTGACTCCGCACTCACTTCAGGTTGCCCTGAACATAAACTGCATAGAGCAGACCTAATGGCAGCAGCTACACCTGTGTCGACGTCAAAGAGCAAATCTCCGATTTCTGTCAATGTGATTGATATGCCCGACACAATGGGATTTTCCCAAATGGTCTCCTTCCATGCCTCCAGCCTACCCAAGAATTCAGCCCTCCTCTGTTTGCCTTGTCAAAACGTCTGTGACTACGCTGCTGTCCCCGCCAGCTGCACTGAAAATCAGCTTTTTTTCCCTTGGTGGGGGTTGCTGTTATATCAGAGGCTCCAACTGCAATTTGGTGGGTTGCGCCCTGAGCAGTGAAATTGCCTAAAAATCCTACCCCTATAGCACTTACTTCCACCCATGTTTCTTCCTTTGGCCATAACCTTCGAGCCAGTGTACGGATTTTGAAGCGACTTGGCTTAAAGTCAATGCGAGGTCAAAGTTTACGTCCCTGAGTTTTTACGAAATAATGGGCCTTAATGGTTTCCCAGCGATTCGATGTTTGGTGAACATACTAAGTGTAGTCAAGGGCGGCAGAATTTGTCTTCCGTAAGGAATGCATGGAAAATTTTCAGCTTAAATTTGAGATGTCATTTCCCATTACAATTTTGCTGAAATTTTGCACGTGACTTAATCTTACCCTTTTTAGTAGACAGCCAAACTATTTCTTTGTAAGCAACCCCCAGAATTGTACTTTTGTACTGTAACTTGTTGTAGATGCGACGATTGCATTAATAATTCCCGAAAGTCCAGAATCGTGTTCGGAAAAGCTTGAACTGCCGTCTTTCCTGCTGGATGTAACGATGTCGAAGGTGATGGCACCACCAACTTAAGCTTACTTATTTCTTGAACTAGTGTATATTACGTATAAAACGCTTTGGTTTTCGCCCCATCTGCTTCAATTTTCAGCATCACACGCCTCTAGCTCACGTTCCAACTCTGGCTGTGATTCCACATTCACTTTAAGTTGCCCCGCATGTAAATCGTAAAGGGCAGACCGCATGGCAGCAGCAATATCCGTGTCAACATCAAAAGCCAGATCTGTGATTTCTCCCAACGTGATTGACATGTCCGACACAATGGGATTTTCACAAATGGTTTCTTCCCATGCTTTAAGCCTGTCCAAGAATTACTCACCCGTCTGACATGTCCAAAGGTCTGTGACAACGCTGCTGTCCCCGCCAGCTGCATTGCAATTCAGCTTATTCCCCTTTATGGTAGTCTCTGTTGTATCAGACGCTCGAACTGCTAATTTTGTCGCTTGATCCGACTGCTCATTTTGTAGATGCAATGCGTGCATTAGCAATGCTGGAAAGTCTAGAATCATGTTCGAAAAAACTCGAAGTGCTTTCTTTACTGTTGGGTGTAACGATGTCAAAGGTAATTGTACCGCCGACGTAAGGTCGTGATATGTAATGAGTTCTAAAGCGATCAAACAAGGTGACCCAACGCTGAACATTTCCAGGATCTGCTCTGTTGCTAGTTTCAGGTAGCTCTGCTGTCGCTTTTCTTAACTCTTTTGTTAGGGGCGCGGATGTCCTGCATTCTAGCATGAGGACTCGTTTCTCGTAAACTGACGTCAATTTTTGCATTGTGCTCCCGGAAAGAATATTGTAACCATTGCGATATCCATATTTAAACCCAACAAGCAAAGGAAGGTCGATTGAGAAGCCGAGCTCAATCAGCCGCTCTTTCTGTAGTTCTTGCATATTCTGAGCAATCTTGCAAATGTACCTGACTACAGGATGTTCACAAGCAATCATACTGCTTGGCAATGAACAACGAACGCCCAAAAGTGTGTATAGTCCGAGGTCGATCACATGAAAAGTTGCGGTCGGTCGTAATGTTGTAGCCACTTCCAAGGAGAAAATCAACAGAGAAACGGGAACCTTCTACTCCAACCTTACGTAGCATTACTTCGATGGGAGGATCGCGTTGTAGTTTTCTGAATTTGACCATTGCATTGTGTCCCTTACAGTCCTTTGGAGGCCGGCTCAGGTCTTGGATTCCCCCGTCGTATAAGAAATTTTCTGAATTCCTTCAATTCCCAGTTCCACACGAATAGTTACGGGAGGGGCTTGGGAGCCCGGTTTTGCCTTCTCATTTTCGTAATTTTTAAACAGCTTGTCAGAGACAGCCGCTTCTTGTCCCCGCCCAGAGGAGACGTTCGCAAGGCCTGATTGTTGTTCGCTTTAACTCTGAGCCCTAATTTGGAGCAAAATATTTTCTAGATAACTGATTTCCCTTTGGCGGTTAGCGAAATAAAAAAACTTGAGGCTTTGGACAACGGAGCTGATGGGCAAAGATTCATCCTGAGAAACTATCCAGGGCAGGGATGTGGCCCGTGGGCCCCTTTTGCGCCCGGGCCGGCCCGTAAAACATTTAAAAAATTTTGCCCGCCCGTGCCCGGCCCGGAAATATTTTTCACTCAAACGGGCGCCCGCGGGCGGCCGAAGGTCTTTTTTGCCCGCCTGTGCCCGGTCTATAATTTTTTTTCGCTCAATCGGACCTGTTATCTGCCGGCGCCTACCCTATTCAAATGACAGCCTTCAAGAAAGCCAGATTTATTGCTTCACCCATAATGGCTCCGGGCACCCGTGCAAATTAACTTGTGTAACAATTTGTAAAATAGCTATCCTGAGCACCCAGAATGTCCCGTTGCCCGTTGACTATGAATAAAAACTGGACATTCGTGGGCAGACTAGAATTCTTCAAGCCGTTGCACTCTTGTATGACAAAGTATGTGCATCTGGAGTAAAGGTATTAATGTTAGCCTAATCTGTCATTACCTCGTTACTGCATCTATGCCTTCTTTGAGCTGTATCTATTGACGACAACAGCGTGCAAACGGACACAGTCACATAAGCATAATTATTATGCAATCACTGTCAAAAGACTTACAGTTGCTGTGTAGCTAATTGTCCTTGCATTCACTCCCGATGCACAACAAATTGTACTGCTCATTTTACGTCGGACTCTACCGAAGGTCATGTATGCTCTCGCTTATTCTAATCACACTGGTTCAATTCAAGGACGGCTATGGAACCGTCTATACACTTGAGTAGCTTCATCCAAACGTTTGCTACTTAAATATACTTGTGTCCGGGCAATTCCGTAAGTCAGTGTCAGCTCAGTCGGCATCCTATTCATAGTGTTCGTTTCTGTTAAAAGTGTTGTTATCTTTTAGGCAACGAATTTTGCGAAATGGCTCGGCAAAATGTGACTTTCTTCAACGGGGCTAAAATGCCTATTGTCAGACTGGGAACGTGGCAGGTGACCACTTTATTGAGTTTTGCTCATGTTAGATACTGGCTACTGAACAATGGTATGCTCAGGTTTTACTATATTTCAGGTGACAAACGAAGAAGAGCTGGAAAAAACGTTGGACACAGCCTTAAGCCTTGGTTACCGTCATATTGACACTGCCTACATGTACCAGAATGAATACATTATTGGGAAGGTTTTGAAACGATGGTTGGATTCGGGTAAAATCAAAAGAGAGGAGCTTTTCGTTGTTACCAACTTATGGAAAAATCCGTCAAAAATGGTTACCAGCTGTTAGCCTATTAATTATTAGACTTGTCATGTTCGCAATTTTCAAGCTTCCTCCAATCGGCATGAGGCATGAACATGTGAGTTACTTCCTGGATAAGTCACTTAAGAGTCTTCAGCTAGACTACGTTGACCTGTACCTCATCCACATGCCAATGGGCTTCAAGTATCTAGGGGACGACAATATATGGCCACGGGAAGATGGGAAGCTAGCTCTGGATGTGACGACAAATCTGGAGGAAATCTGGAAGGCCATGGAAGAGCAAGTGGACAGCGGGAAGACAAGAACCATCGGAATTTCCAATTTTTCTACAAAACAGATCGAGCGGATCATGAAAATTGCTCGGATTCAACCTGCCAATCACCAGGCAATAATCTCCAATTCTAAAAATTCTTGATCGTGACTACTTGTTTCCGCAATGTCTCACTTTCTTTGGCTGATTTCATCACAGCTGGAAATCCATGTATATTCCCAACGGAAAGTGTTAAGGGAAACATGTAAGAAGCACAATATTACCATGTGTGCCTATTCGCCGCTAGGCTCACCGGGACGAAAGGAGTCCTTCACAAATCAAGGAATGTAAGCTGAGCTTGTGTTCAAAATGCTGCGTTAAACAATTTTGCGCTGGCAAAAAAAATGTTTTTCCTAGTGAATTTATTCCGGGTGGCATGATGGACGATCCTGTGGTTTTGGAGATAGCCCAAGCTCATGGGAAAACAGCGGCGCAAGTGCTACTTCGGTTCCTAACGCAACAAGGTATTGTCGTTATTCCGAAAAGCACAAATCCCGATAGGCTAAAGGCTAATTTTGAGGTATTTCGCAATGAAAGTTACCATTGAAATCGAAGCAGGAAGTTCTAATTCAATGGCATGGTTTACAGATTTCTGATTTCACCTTGACGGACAGCGAAATGAGCAAGCTTGATGCGTTGGATAGAGGCCAGGAAGTTTGGGCATTGAAACGGAATTTTGCGCTCAAGGCTTATGCAGGGTAAGATTGATGTGATTTTGCATACTGCTCATGTAAACTTTTGTATTTGAAATTAAGTTTTTCTTCTATAAATCTATAAATATAGCGCTACCGAACACCCAGAAACCAATCTTGACTATGAGTAAGCACTGAACAGCTCTGCGGATGATCCCTGGAAGGCCCTGATTATTAGGCAAAATTGAAGTCTCGGAAATAAAAATATTCATGCTAATCATGAAACAGAAAGCTTACTTTAGGATTTTTAGTTTGGTTTCATTGCTGTACTGGACATTTTCGCTCTCTCAGCCACAGAAGTGGGTTCCTGTTCATAGCATAAAAATGTATGCATAAATTCATGTTTTTGTCCGCTTGAGTGGCGAAGTGATGGGGATCAAGTTGTTTACCTGTTTTGTAGTCGATCCAGTCCAGATACTTGGTAACATCCGTGAAGACATTAGGAAATTCTTTT
>JAQFYD010000451.1:0-18927 GCA_034694225.1 Bourletiella hortensis | reverse complement strand
CAAGGAATAAACCCAATGATGATTGATTATGATCAAGAGGAACGCAAGCAAATCGACAAAACTACAGGCCGACCCTTCCAGCCATCAGCCGCGTACGTACATTGCACTTGCCGTTCATTGCCGTCGCTCCTGTAAATGGTATCAGCGTGCCCCGAAGTATTTAAGACTTCAGCTGTCTCGCTATTGTGATAACAGATTTTGGCAATAACGAATTTTCAGTAGATATATGAAATTGGTTCATCTATCTGAAGCGGGGGCGGAACAAACACAGAGAAAGTAACAATAGAGTCTGGAACTGCCAGTTTTGGATTCCCATCGTCGTCGTCGTCGTCATGCAATGCTGAACTAGTTGATGGGGTCTTTTTTTGAAGGAAGGAGAATAGAGGTGCGTGAGGATGAATTATTTAGACCCGGTAGTAAATATACTGACTTGAGGTAACAGGAAACTTGTATACGTGGAAAAGTATACTGCTACTAACTGGAGGAAACCTATCAGCTCTACCTTTACGCACTTTGATCATGCTTCAGTTGGCCAGCAGGACAAAAACCTACAAAAAATTCTACCCCTTCTCTGGACTCTATATACGTCCTTATGTGTACACATCTTTCCCTTACAATAATAATATAATGTCCCACTCTTTTCCGGTCTGAAGGGTAACATGATGATGATGACTGAAACAAAAAATACACATAGCCAAGTTTCTTCTTATTACAGTAATGTTCCACATAGTGTAACATGGCTGCACAGGAGACTCCTTCCTTGCATAGACATAACATGGTGACTACCTTAAAAAAAACGTCTACCAGGAGCATAGGATGAAAAAGACAAAAATGGAAAAAGTTTTATAAATGACGCGGCACTTTTGCCACCGTTTATTGTTCACTCCATTATTGTTATTATTATTACTATTACTACTGGCCTCTTATTTTGACAAGAAGCAGACTAGGGTTTCTGTGTGTACCAAGCGTAAATTTTTACTCTACTTGTGTCAAATTAATATTTGTTGCATGCATTTTTTATTACAGAATTCACTCACAATCTCAAGTTTGCATATTCTGATAAAGTAAGAAGGGGATGATGCTTACCTCAATGAAAGGACTTCGGAATCGGATCTATCCCACACGCACAGATTCCAGCTTTCCCCCGTTCAGTAGTACAGCAGAAAAAACACTGTCAATGTGTTCGGGTTACGTGGTGTCCGATAATTTTATACAAAAATCAACGACACGATACGGGAGATTGTACAGATGTTCTTCTTAATGGCACAATGATGTAAGCTATAAAAATTAAATTGACGGTTTCTTCCGAGTAAAATCCCTGGTTATTTAGAGTCACAAGGGTGGAACAACAAATGTGTTTACAAGAACGATTGCCTTCCGGCATGCATGAAACGGTAGTCAGGGGAGAGCATAACACAAACTTACACGTCCTACCTGCACAAGCAACAAAGGTACACTGACAGCCTTCATCCCTCGCACGACAGCGTCAATGTTGTTCACAGTAGTACTTTCATCATTACGGGGTGAGTTCTCAGGTGAGACTCACTTCCTGTGCCTTTTTGCCTTGCCGTCATAACTCAATATGACTCGTCTATATGTTTTTTCAATTCCTTTTATTATTTCCACTTTTAACTCGTAACTCTTATTGGAAGATGGTTACATGCGTTTACAGTGATTATTGGATTGTCGAGGAATAAGTCTTTCAGTTAATGTAAATAAGACGACGTCTGTAGTAGCCTCCGGAACCTCCATAGCCGCCGTAGCGATGACCATATCCTCCATAACCGCCGTAAGAATGACCATAGCCGCCATAAGAATGGCCGTATCCACCGCCACCGTATCCTCCATAACGCCTACCGTAGCCACCGTAGCCTCCATAGAGACCGCCATAATTAGCAGGTGGAACTGGCTGGTTTAATGATAACACGGCTGTATCCAAGGCATCGCCAAGCTCAGATAGAGCTGTCCCGGTGATTCCATTAACTTGGTTGGTTCCGACGATGAATACCAAGATGACGACGGCGGAAATCACCTGGAATACAAAGTTAATCATGTATTTTTGGAAAAATGTTAAACCAAATTTGTGAAAATCTAGACAGAATGCCAAACTGACCAAGATTTTGTTCATGATGATGGTTCAGGCAACTGCGGATGTGTCCTGAAAGGGATGATCTCTGTTTCCAGATGAAGACTGACCTATCTGTGAAGAATTCCAGCTGCATTTAAATAGCAGCGGTGCGAGCGCAATTACTGAAATCAAAATGACCAATTCCTTCTTGGAAGATGCAATTAACATTGGCCCTGTCATTCTGTTATTAGTGCCGTAAAAGACGAATCAAACTTCTATAATGTTTACGATTTCTATCCGGAATAGCTATAACTTTTGATTTCAGATAATTCGTAGGAAGGGGAATTCCCTGGAAGATTTCATGGACCGTAATTTGAATGGTAAGATGAGCATTAATTCTTAGGTTTTAGTGATTCATTTAAGGCTATAAATGTTTCATGGAGTTTCGTCGCATGAAACACGTGCAAACGTGATTCAAGGGCTCCTAAATGTGTCCAACTTTTTTGCAGAATTAAAGGTTCAACCTTCGACAGTGATGATGCAGGTGCTAAATTAGTATTGTGCTTAAATGGCTATTTTAAAACCAATTTTCCAGCCGCAGTAGCTTCCCCAATGCCCAAGTCCATTTCTTTATACGTGACGCGACGCATTGTTACCGTACTGTTCGACACACTCATCCTCTTAATGCAAAGTATAGCTGATTGTTATCATTGTTTACGCTACCCATATTTGTTTTTTTTGTAAATTTGTTGTTGTTGATTATAAGATTGAAACAATGGGGCAAATTGGAAGTCATTCTTCTTTACCTGTGGTCAATAATATGAAAGTGCAATAGATTTCACTTAATAACAATAATAATAATAATGGTGTCGACTCCTCAAAACAATAATAGACGCTTACAGTGACTGAACTTTGACGCAGGTTTGGTCCATGTGTTTATGTGTGACACAGCAAGAAAATGTCTTGCTGTAGGTTTTTACTTATAGCTACCGCTTCTCTAACACTAGAATTCCTCTTATCATCACATCTCTATGCATTTGCCTGGTTTGAATTCTGTACTCAAGGTGGAATAGTGACAGTATCCTCAAAGGATTGTCCTTTTGGAGTTTTATATAAACGTCCACAAGATATTGGAAACTGTTGGTATCCTACGTCGTAAGTTTTAATGTTTAAACATCGGATCAAAGTATACAGACACCTACTCAATAGTTGTATAATTTGCGACGCTAGTGGAGACCATATTTCTGATGTTTGCACGGACGATCGTGATCCTGATGCCTCAAAGAAAATTCAGTACATTGACTCAGGACCGGACGATGAGGAAGGGCCTGCTTCTTGTAAGCTTATTTTATGCAGTTTTTATAGTAACGGGAAATAGCACACAGAAAACTTTATGGAGACTTTTTGGGGCGGGGAATGATTTAGCTGGGTACGAGTTCGAGTCATGTAGAGATAACGAAGGTACCGGTGCGGAGGACAAGTGTTTAGGAGATTATGTTCGCGTATCAAAAGATAACGCTTTGGGCGGTGAAGAACCTATTGACTACCCTGGAGACAATGACACAATGGTTTCTGCCGAAGATCCAAACGTTGACAGGACAAATGTTGACGTTCGCCAACAAACTCTTCGTCTATTTCTCTACTTGAGTGGACTGCTGGCAGATGAGAATGAAAACATGCCTGTGATCCGTCTCATTCGACTTTTAAAGAAAAGTTTTGATATTTTACGAAAGTATTGCTATGCTCAATACGTTCCTCATGAATTTACCAAAGAGGTCCTACGGTCTTTCCTCTTTTTGCTAAGAGAAAGTGACCTTGCCCACGTTAAGGATATTTCAGTTCACGAATTCGCCAAAATTAATGACGTACTGGAAAGATGTCTAAAGGGCAGTCCTCCAAATCCATTCTACTTGACTGGAGTCGTCTGTAGAGCCTCGTCGAAGGTGGTTTTCCGCAAATTTCAGGAATTTTACATTTTTGCATTTAGCTACATGTTTCGCATGTCGTCTGCAGGTCACGGGCATCATAAAAACTTGGGGAGAGGGGAGCCACTTATTCAACAAATCACATCCAATCCAAAAGCCGAATGAGTTGTCTTTCAAATGGGGTAAGTATGACGTTCCTATCGATGCGGCTTGGGCTGTGATGGATTTCACCCACGGTATGTGCTACGGCACCTTCAAGGACGACATGAACAGTCATCATTTGTATGAACAAGCACTTGAGAGACTTTTTACACCTGAGTTGGTCTACCGTTGGTAAGGTTTCAAGATGAAGGGAAATAAATGGAAAGCGAAGGGTTTAAAGAACATTGTTTATAGGGCGAGACCGATTCGGCTGCATCAGGAGAGCTTTTGGGATCATATGCTCCGAAGTTATACGGATGTTGCCATGAGGAACATGGAGGCATGTATACAGGCAGCGTACATCGGTAGCCCTTATTTGCACCGACTTGCCAGGCCAATGGTTAAGCAAAATGTACAACAGAGTCAGGCAGCGCCGACAACGCTACTGTCTTCATCTATGACGAGGAAAAAGTAAGTTGGACAACGACTGTTTCTTGTTTTCAGCTGGGCAATTCATTTATTGGTGTGACTTTGTATTTTTTAATGTCACAACAGGCGAGACGTAGGAGCCATTTCATCTGCTTGGTGTTTTGCCTCACAGGAGGAGAAGGATGAGGCGATGACCAAAGTCAAGTCGTCGTGCTGAAATCTGCCTGAATGATATTTAAAATGTTTTATTTATTGATAAATTATTATTTATTAAAACATAACAGAAGTTTTAACGGTGTAGTCAATACCGATTCCTAAGAGAAGCTTAAACAACCAAACTGAAAAGGATAACCACAGCCAGCCAGGCTGGCTCGTAACTAAAATAGTGAACAAACATGGTTGGGCATAATTAAATGGCTACAACGATTCTATGACTACGTCAATTTTCGGAACATTTTTATTATCTCCTGGTTCTGTGATGCCGTCAACCACCGAAGATTTCTGAAGCAGTTGCTCCTGCTCTCGTTCCCGAAACCATTTTCGAGATTCTGATCTTTTCTCTTTGTTTTTTTCTACCTGAGTATCTTCCTCACTACTTGTGCAGGTATCATCTTCATCATCGCCATCATCTTCATAATCAGTGGACGCATTTACGTCAGTTGATTTACCATCCTTTGTTAATTCTTCTTCAAAAGTCCCCTCATCTTCATCGGATGAGACTGGTTCGAGATCGGCGGGTTTCTGCTTTTTGTCAGCCATTTTCTGTCGCTTATTTCCACCTCGAGTCCCTTTTAAGGTCCAGTTCTTGCGTGTCTCTTGTTTGTCTGATTTTGTTGTTTCTTCCAAGGTTTTCAAACACAATGCTTTCTCGTCGTCCAGCTTACGAGGCTCGTACGTGAACTCGTCCTCATCTGAAGAGATGGGCTCCAGATGCATGTCGTATGGCTCTTCAACGGCAGCAATCATGCCTCCATTTTTCATGGAACCTGAGTCTTTTCGCTCTAAGCACAAACAAAAATCCTTATTACCCATTTGTTTTTACTATTGGTTCAAACTCTTACTATGAACAACTTACTCATCTTTAGTTTCCAGAAGCCGGGCAACAGCTGTTCTTATCTGCACCTTAATTAGCACTCCGCCGGACTTTGCCCATTCCGTAAGCAGCTCCTTGATAGTAATAATAACAAGCTTCATAGATTTGCCCCGGAGACTCCGGTGAAGTAAATTTACTCACTCCCACATATGCGACATTCAAAATTTTCATGTAACCATCGTAATATTTTACAATTAATAAACAAGTTTTTCACTTGCGCCATGACAACTCATTTTTCGTGGCATAAAGGCAAAAGAGAAATGAACGCAAAACAGGAATGCAGACAGGTAACATGTCGTTTACGAAAGTTCGGGTGTTAAGGCGACGTAACATTACAATATGGCAACAATATTATGGCGACATGAAAACTATTCAAGTGTACACTTTCAAGGCGTTGTAACCAACTGGATCTGGAACAACGGGAAAACTAATAGAGAAGCATAAATTTTACACTATCAAAGCTAACCAGCAGGGACAGCAGGGCTTGTGCGAGCGATTAAGTAGATATTGTGCATCTAGAAAACCCCTTTGTTGAATTCCAGTTAAGTCACAATAATGTTATCCTACGCTCATTAGCTCATTGACGGTAGCCGTAGTATCCGAATGCAACTCTACGCAATTCAATGAACTCGGGGATTCAGTAAAAACAGAGATAGACTGCCAACTACTGAAGTCACTATAATAGGGGCCAATACGTGGTAATCAATACATAAACATCCTGCTGCTAGCATAAAGATGAATGAGTTGGAAGGCGAAAACGATCAGTGTAAATTTATTATTGTAGCTCAAACAAAAATATTACGATAGGAACAGAGGTTTCATTTAAGAAGAGCAAAGAGCTGTAGATAAATCCATTTGAGCAACAGCATTCCGTGCAACTTTCCCAGTTTTGCCTCTCGGTAACGAATCAACGATATAAACTCCTCCTCGAATTTGCTTGTAGGACGCTACTTGATCTGAAATTAAATACACACTTGTTCAAATAATCATCATTCGCCAGGAGGTCCATTGGGTTAAATTTAATTAATTTACCATCAACGAATTTGCGAATCTCATCAGCTGAAACTGTAGCTTCTTTACGAAGTACGATCACAAGACGGGGAATGCGGTCACCCCCTGCCGGATCTGTAATGCCAAAACAAGATGCCTCACTAACGTCCGGATGTCTCAAGGCAACTTCTTCTAACTCGGCCGGTGATACCTGTGTGAAAATAGTATCATTTTTATTATTAAATATTATTACTACTACTACTAATTCGCGAAAGTAACCGTGCATATTGTATAAGGTAAGCTTACATGATTATTATAGTACTTGAATGTTTCTTTGATTCTATCCACAACAAAAATATTCCCGTCTTCATCGTAATATCCCAAATCTCCCGTGAGGAGCCAGCCATTCTTAAAAGTAGCAGCAGTCTGCTCCGGTTCTTTCCAATAGCCCACAGCTTGAATTCTGCTTTTAACTGCGATTTCACCCGACTTTCCTGGGCCTAAAGCCTTGCCAGTGGCGATGTCCAAAATTTTGATAAAAGAATTCGGATACAGACGACCGACCGAGAGATATGGAATATCAGGAATTACTCGGATGGTGTCAGGGTATGATAAATCACAGGTCGTGGTGATTACTCCACACTCCGTCATTCCCAGGCCATTAAGAATTCCCTTCATGCCTGGCAGAGTCATCATTAAACTATAATATTGCGGCGTCAACACGATCCCTCCAGTGGCAATGAACTCCAATGACGAAAAATCATATTTTTTCCCTTCTGGATCATTAACCAGCAGTGCCAGATACGTTGGGAATCCGAATGCCAAAAAGGGCTGGAAAAATAAGCCATAAACTCAACTGCTTTGTCATAAAAATCTCATCGAGAAGGATAGATCAGATACCTTATACTTATGAACAGCTTGAAACAAGTTAATTTTTGTCAACGGGTTCATCATGACACCCCAAGTTCCATTAGTGATATTTCTGAGTGGGAAGAGAGCTCCAAGGACGTGAGTACAACGCATTACATACAAAGCCGGAGCAGGATTGTATGGGATGGAATCAGTACTTGTGCAAAATTCCATAATGCACCTGTTCGTATAGATAGCTCCCTTACTCCGTCCTGTGGTCCCACTTGTGCACAATATCAGCGCTGGGTCATCCAAATCACCCACTGGTTCCGCTGGACAAGCTGTCAGATAAATTTGGATTGACTCGTGCCCTTGATCGTTTCCCATATTCAATTGCCGCTATGCAAACAATGCCCTTATCGCATTCACGACAAGCATGCACATGGAAAGTTGCTAGTGGCTTCTGTTAGTTCCGGGAAGGAAAAGAATCAAAATGAACATACCTTCGCCATCATCTTCAAAAATCTCATCAACTGATGTAACCCCATCCTCACGGCCAAACAGAATAATTTCCACTGGCCATGTTACGACTTTCGTTGCAGATTTGACTTGTTCCAGTGAGGCAGGGTCGCAAATTATCCATTTAGCGTTTGTGCTTATAATTCGAGAGACCAAAGTATCTACGAGAATGACAGGAAACTAACAATCATATGCACTGGTTCAAATGGGAAATATATATCATAAAACTGCCAAAGTCGTACCGTACGTTTCTTCCGGATAAGACGAATGCAAAATGCCACCAATACGCCAAACTCCAAGTATGAATGGGTACACACGGGTCACATCCAACGTCATGTAGATTGCTACATCACCTTTCTCCATTCCACGTCTTGCCATTGCACTAGCCGCCTTTCTGGACAATGGGTCAATATCTCCAAATGTCAAACTCTCCCCGGTTACCGTATTGGTCTAGAAAAATATAATTTCTATAGCGACTCGGATCTTCTTGTGTAAAAACCATGCAACTGATTCACCTTATTATTGCAAAAAACAACACTTACCACCCAATCGCGCCGACCGTTTTTCATGTTTTCTAGAGCAAACGGAAACAAAAATTCACACACGTTCTTCGCAGTAAAGTCTGCAACCGGTACATCTTTGAAAGGGGATGCCAAAATCGGCCCATCCGTATCTTCAGCACTGACCATTTTGACTGCGTTCTGAAATTCAAGTTTTGAAAAATGTCAGCAACAGATGTAAATATGATGACCCGGACACGTCCCAACGTAGCTTGCGACTGCTACTGTCACCCAGGAAGCAACAAGTTCAATGTTTTTACGTGGCACTTTCATCATCATCATCACAAAAGTGCTACCAAGGCCGCGGGCTTATCTCTCCACTCTAAAAGAACAATTCCAAACACGGATCTTGCGAGTACAATAGAATTTATGATGATATGAACATCTGATTTATATCAATTAAAAATTATCTTTAAGATGCGCCATTTTTGACACATCTGTGCCGTACGGTGATTTAACAGGACTGCACTGGTGTGAGACCCATACCCAATGCAGGAACAACAATCAGTTGAGATGACGAGAAAACATTACTAAGTTCATGTTAAAATTTTTGTTGTCCGTTAGAAATTCATATTTTCGGCTAAAACAACAAATCGTTACTAAACTGTGATGAATAGGTGGAAAGAGAGCATGTGAGCTTGTATTGAACAAGTAACAGTTTATCCAATAACTAAAGAGTGAGTAAAATATTAGGACAATAGTAGTCAAACTGGCAGAGTTTGCACGAAGAGAGCTAAAATCCAACTTAGCATAATACACCGCAAGGAAGTCCTTATAAGGGGACGTGGCGGACGGACTTAATCCGAGAAGAGATGGGTACTGAGGAGTACACCCAAGGTATGATTCATGAGATGAATCATTGAGGGGCAAAGTACATGGAGAAGGAATCCTTAAGATAAATCCCTTCTAGGAATAACGCGAAGTCGGTAGACATTAATATACAAACTATTAAGTATGGAATCATTAGTCACATGATTGTTCTCACAGAACCAATCTATAAATAGTATGTTCTGTCCACGTGACGCCTATACATACCTTACGTCTTTCCAGTTCAACAAACGCTCAATAATAACAGACATGGCCGGTCAAGTTCTGACGAGGAACAACAATTAAAAGGAGCCTACCCAACATGAGCAAATAACTAACTAATTTAGTGTTATTCATACCTGCGTGTTTATTTGATTTGACTGAATGAGGCATAAGTATTTATTACATGAGAATATCACCTGAAAATAAGCCTTGTATACATGGCTGATTTGTGCATTTGCCATACTACTCAGCCTGGGCTGAACAAAGCCGTTGAAAACCCACTCAAAGTACCTGCATATTTTCTGGTCATTCCATAACAGTTGATAATAATTCCCCTAAGAAAGTACCACAAAGTTTTCCAGCCCAAAGTTTGTAGGAACAAACAACACGGCTCCTTCTCCTCTTGATCAATTATTGCTAAATATTTAAGACTACAACGTTCCGGACCCCACGTAAGCATTTCCATCCGCTGCCTCTCTATACTTTTTCTGTGCCAAGGTCAACACTTGCTTGTTCTGTTTATCTGTTTCAGTTCAGTATTGTAGCCGAATTCTTCCCGTTAAACGTCGTCAACTAAAAATTCGGTCGCACTAAAATGGAATGCGCAACATGAACAAGGAGTGGAAAGTAATTGTGGTATAATTTTGTCCAAATGATTTCGTAATAATGTGAACCATGAAAATCTATAGTACTGATGACGTACTGGAAGAACCTTGAATGCTTTACCTTCCTTGCGTCAAGTTAAGTAATTTCGCCCAATTTCCAATCAGTGTTCACCTTATCAGGCATATGTTCCTGCGTATTTCCACATAACTGCTGAATCTCATACGGGAATCCAAACTATGTAATCAATGAGGAGCAGCTACCTAGACGTAATCTATCACATTGCTCAACGAATTATAGCCGATTTCTGCCACAAAAACTCCATGCTTTACTGTAGCAATATTATGACAGTGCAGAGCCTTTTACGGGCGTCATATTCAGGTCAAATTGATTAGTTCTGAACTCATAAATGTCTAATACAATTCGCTGTCTTCATACGTCCTGGTCATGGAGATCTGACCATAGCGCTGTTCTGGGTCCATGATACAACATAAATGATAAGCCACCCGGAAGAAACTCTGATGGCATCTCACAATCCAGTCTGAATCCATAGGACGCTATATGGCCCTTATGGCGAAAGTTTTAGACGAATAGGTGAGGATTAATAATGGAAATGGAAATTACTAGTGAAAATGCAAATCTGTTATCACTCAGAAACTTCAACCCGCCAGCCTGACGCCATGTGCAGGATTGGAAAAAAGATTTCTCGTCTGTACGATTGTCATCTGTATTATATACCGTACAAATCCGCCTGATTTACATATCAAGTAACGATGATGAAACTTAATGAGTTCCAATGCGGAAGCGTATATCCCCCGCTGAAAAAACAAATCGCCCACTTTATTTGCATCCATTATGTTTGCTCATATCTCCGAAATTTTTCAAGGTCATAGAAATGGTTCTAAGGAGAATAAATTGCACCTTGAAGTGTTCTTGTGCACACGATTCCCTTCAATGGAGGACATTGATTAGTGGTAAATTTTTAATTGTTAGAACAACAACTACCCAATGTACGTACATAAAGGAGAGGAAATATTTAGCTGCTTTAACTCCTTTCCTCCGTGTTCCATGTGGAACTTTGCTAGCAATGTGCGGAGTACAGAGGCAATGTACAGGGACAATTATAATGACCGACACGACTCGCTTTTCGGGTTAGAACAACCGACAAGCGTCGTCAATATTACGACTACGTGGATTTTTCGTCCTTCAAATCCACTCCATGACATTTTAGCCACAGTTGTCCACCAGCGTTCCAGTGTTTCACACAAGCATATATGCGCTTGTCACTGTCACAGTGTCTCACTATTACTACTTTCTCCGGTCTCCGTCTGTTCTGTCTGTTCCAAATGTAACTGAAAATGGGTTGTAGAAATTCTAATTTAGCCGTCGTTTCAAATCCATCAGAAGCACCAGAAAATAAAGATGGATCCACCACGGTTATTATTACTAATGGCCCTGGTGGACCGGCACCTTTCATTATGGTCACACCAGGTGACCTTCATAGGGACTTAAATATTTTGAAGACCAATGGATACACAAAATTATCGCCGGATCCAGTCCCCCCACCTTTGGTCGCGGCGGCTGCCGAGCAAGAGAAGTCAAAGGAGAAACAACGGGAATCTGTGTCATTGTTGCGTGTAAAAAAAGGAGTTGTGACCTCACCTTATAATCATCATAGGAAGCCCATTCCAAATGTGTCCATCTGGAAGTTTCTACGGGGTTACATTGACAAAATTGTGGAGAGAGAAGGAGAGGATTATGAGTGGCTGGTAAGGAAGAGCCGGGTAAGCTTTGCTTAATAGGCAGAACTCACTTCCCGAGCATTATTACGAATTGAATAATTAATGTGAACACCACAGGTGGATGCAACGACCAAAAGGAAAATTAAATACTCGCAAGTAGAGGAAAAGACAAGGAAATTTGCTTCGGGCTTTCATGGACTCGGCATTGAAGCTCACGATGTCGTCTTGTTCCTCACCACAAATACGTCCGAAGTTTTCATAATCTTTATGGCACTTTGGAGGCTAAATGTGACTGTGAAGGTTGCCAGTCCGGAGGATAACTCAGGTGAGGCGAGGGGAATGTCAAAGGGCTCGGCCTAAATTGAAATAATTTTTAGTGATTAATGTTTTTTATTATTCCAACAATTCCTTCCAGAAACTGTACTGAGACGGATGAACGAGTCCAATGTTAAATATATAGTCTGTGATGAAGGAACTTCCAAGATGGTACAGGAGACTCAGCGTAAGAATACAAATGCCGTTCAGGTCCTGTCCATTGGATCCGTTGACTTGCACGGGGCTACGAATGTGATTGACTTCGATGAAGATGATGGGTCAGGTAGGCAATTTTCTGGTACATATTTATAGCCACGTACTTATCACCATAGCTACAGGTTTGACCTACTTACAGCATTCCCCGGTGACCTTCAGGATTTTAATTTGGATGTTAATAATGATGTCATTTTCATCCCATTCACTGCGGGGACTTGTGGAGCCAGTAAGGGAGTCCTTCATACACATAAAACGCTTATTGCGGGCCTTATGCAGGGCAGGTAAGTATATGTAGCCTTGATGCGCTAGAACAGTTTTCATGTTGAAAGCCAAGTAATTTGTGAACATTTGCAGCTTAATCCGCAATGCAAAATCACGTTACATCATGATGCCTTTGAGAATCTACCATCTGTCAGGGGTCCTCTGGGCCCTTGGTAGCGTAATACAAGGGAAGACCTGCGTTGTGATTGAGACGGTGAGCACATTGGGGATACTTGAGGCTATTCAAGAGTATGGACCTGGAACATTTTGCGGCTTCCCATCCTTTGTCGTCACCTTTGCTCAGAAGTTAACGGAGAATGGAAATACATGCCGGTCTGTTACGAACATATTGACGAGTGGAGAGACCTTAAACAGCGTTGGAATCAAGACTTTACGGGTAGCATTCCCAAGTCTGAGACATATCGACGTGTCTTTTGTTATGGCAGAACTTTTGAGCGTCACTTCGACCATTCCGTTCATGGAGATAGAGCATCAGAATGAGCCGACCGCAGGTACGTTGTTATGATCATACGTACTAGTTTATAAGGTCAACGGATCAGTAATGTGTATGATAGTGAATGTGTAATAATGGTCCTTTGATAAACCTACTCTGAAATAATAGTGGGAAAGGAAAATAAGGTCGGCCTGTTGTGTTGCTACTCTTCGGCCAAAGTGGTGGATCCCGAAACGGGAGAAATTCTAAAGGAAAAGGAGAATGGAGAGCTTTGCTTTAGGACACATTCCATCATGAAGGGTTATGTGGACAAGAGTGAGACGACGTCCCGAACCCTTGTATCCGGCTGGGTTCACACTGGTGACTGCGGGTAGCCGTTTTTCAACAGAATCTTTCTTATTATTAAAAACTAATTAATTTCTACAAAATTGACCTGATTTGACCTGCAGGCATTATGATGAGAATGGGATATTTTACGTGACGGGACGGCTGAGCGAAGTTTTCAAATGTGATGGAGTATACGTGAGTGGACTTGAAAACTACTTTGACAATTTAACATTCCAGTTACATAAGTCCGATTGTTTATTTTCTCTGAATCGAATCCAGATTTCGCCATATGAATTGGAGGCTATATTGCTGGAGCATGATGATGTGGAGGCTTGTGTCGTAGTCGGAGTTCCAGATGATGAGTCTGGAAGTGTAGCTTGTGCAGTTGTAGCTCGGAAATTTGGAACGAACACGAATGCTGGGGACATCAAAAAATTTGTGGATGGTAACAACAATTAGATGCTAAGGGATGACAACAATTTATCAAGGCTTGGCCGTTAACGGTGTACCATTTACAATTATTTTTAGATAAAGTGAGCGATCCACAAAAGTTGAGAGGAGGTGTCATCTTTATGGATGATTTGCCCAAGACGAAGGCAGGAAAGGTTTCCAGACCAGAGGTCCTTCGCATGGTACTCAATCTGATCAAAATGAAGTCACTAAGGCTATGAAGTTAAACACATCAGCCCTGAAGCCATTTCACCCTCCGTTTCACCTCTTCTTGCGGTTTAATTTCCTATTCTGTCATAGATGCAACTGTGCCAGTGTTTCCAACCCGCCACAATAATAATAATAATAATGTGACCTGATACACGTTACAAGGTTTTAATTTAATGTGTGGAGAGTATAGTGTACATGGATCGGCCTTGTCACCTGGAAACTAATAATAATATAATTGAATTTGTGTGCATGAAGGTGTGTGCTTGTAATAAAGAGTTTACTATCGATAACATAATTGCCCTATATTAGTCATTACCGTGAACATGGATTCATTCATGACTTGTAGGGCAGTATTCTGCTATAGAAAATACCTGTAAGCTAAAGTTATAAACGTTTGCAGAAGAACAATGCCACAATTTAATCAGGGCTAAATTGATGCGTTAATTCCAGACAACTTGCATAGATACATTTTCTAAATTTTAATGTAATCGATGTTTAAGCGTCCGAGTCGGTTCAGGTCTCAACGCCAGTGTCACGTCCGTGTTAACTGTTTTGACTTCCGCCATGATTGTGCCACTGAAATGGCTTTACTTTGAATCAAGCAGTGATCATAAACAATTTGATTCAGGCAGAAGACTTGGAACTGTAAGCGATGGCTCATTCACGCGGAATCAACATGATCAACAGAATGATCTTCTATCGGCTCATAAGAACTTCTACTCATATTTATTTTTAATAATAAGTTAATTCCCGGAAGACAGGACTGATGAAGGAGTGAACGACTGTGCAGATTCATTGGATACCCACTGAAAGTATTTTTTACATCCTCGCGTTTATTTTGTAATGTCGGAAATGGGTCATCACACAGCGTCCAAGCACCTTATAAACAACGTCAGACTTTTATGGAACAAATGAATGTTACAAAGCTAAAAAAATGTAGTTTGCAGCTAATGCTAGCATTAACGTTTCCTGGCAAAAGTAATTACTGGTATAGGAGTTGCTGATGCAACGGCATTCGTCTCGCTTTCTCCAACACTGCAGTGAGGAAAAATTTCAATTTTATTAAGTAGGATGTCCTTTTCACAGCTGCCTGAGAGTTAGCCTTTGTCCGCTTTTTCGGTTTCATTCCCTTGTGACTAGGCCTCCGCAGCGGCTCCAGGTCGGACCCGAAGATTCGCGTCAGATCCGGGTCTTTGCGGGTCCGGATCTCCCAAATTGAGACCTGGTATCTAAAAAGTTCAGATCCAGATCTCAGGTAAAATTCGAGCCGAAAATGATCCAAGATTCAGTTCCGGATCCAGATCGTAAGCTTATGCGAAGCGGATCTCTTTAAATACGGGGATTTTTCGGTATTTTTTGAAAAAAGTCAGTATATTTGGACTGCTTTACTTCAAAAGCATCCTGCACGACCTGCTAAACAACCTGGAAGGGTGAATTAAACCCTGATTTTGCCCGGACCTGATCCAATGACCTGGCAGATCTCAGGTCTAGATCCTCCCCGTTTCCAGGATCTGCGGATCCGGGTCCCGCGTGTGACCCGAGAGTCCTGATCCGAGTCCTGCTGATCCGATGATCTGAAGATCTGCGAATCCGCGACCTGTCAGGTCCGGATCATGTCAAAGATCTGGGATCTGCGGAGCCCTACTTGTGACTCGTATGACTTCCCGCATTATTGCTGACATGTAAAAGGCTTCCCTGCAGTATGCAATTTCTCATGATTTTCAGTTTTTTACTAAGTCAACTAGTTTAAATGTGTTATCACAATTTGTTATCATTTCTTCGTCACCTCAATGTGTCCCTAGCTTTTGAATTGATGACGCATAGTTGCTGACAGTATTGCACGCAAAACAAAATGGGCCCCTGGATTTACAGGAAAACATTATTCTGGAGAACATGGATGTAGTCTCCAAACGTATACACATTTGTGTAAAATTAATCTCCAGTTTTTACGACGGCGTACAAAATTTTAATGCTCAAGTTCCAAGTTGGCTATATGCTGAAGCCTCATATTAACGCTCTTCTTCTGCCCCAATCAGCCTTAAATGTGGGGATAGTTTACATTGGGAGCTACAGCTAGGAAACTATAGGAATTCTACTGTTCAGGTTTTTCAGTTTCTCCAGCAGTTTGATCATTTCATTTCCAGCCTGTCCATGTTGCTTGTCATGCTGTTGCTTTTATGCTGCTAAGGATGTACAAGGAAAAAAATATGCTGAAGAACAATGCCATGATTTTATTGGGATCGAATTGACACATTAATTCCACATTGAATTTAGAATGTTTGCATGGAAGGATTTTTCAAGCTGTGATAGCTTGAGATGTTTAGCCGCCAGAGTCGGTTTGGACGCAGAGAAGAAAAGACGAGAAGAAAGACACAACCTGGCTCTTTGATGTTCAATGTCCGGGCTTGATGTTACTCGGGTGATCGCACCAACCGCCTGGAAAGATGCAGACCAGACCATCTCCGCAATCATCTCTATGCTTCCTGCCCTTGCAGATCTTGAAATTGTAAACATATTGTTGATTAAAAATTAATGAAATCTTCCTAGCCTGTTTACGACTATTAATTGCAACTTTATGTTTGTGGCATCACGCCATTACCTCATCCCCATCATCATCATCCTGAGCAAAGCAAGTCGTTCCAAGAGAGAGAATCATAATGATGGCAAGCCTGCATTGAAGGAAGAAAAGCACTTATGAAATGTTAAAGTGTGATAATCAGATCACATGGCTATTATGACTTTGGGCAATTATTTCAGATTGCCCACTTCCATGCACTCGATAACGGGGTCACGTCCATAATGCATCAGTAATTGTGAGGGCCTCACACATTAGCCGACACTAAAATATTTGGACTTAACGGCTGCAATCGACTGCGCGGCTGAGTGAAGCCTGAAATATGGAGCAATTAATTATAAAGCTTAAGAATTCCTATGCACTCACAGGTAACAGAAGAGCTTCATGGTTCTGTGTAAGAACAGGAGTCAAGCGACTTGAATGTTAGTTGCACAGAAGAGAGAGATGATGAGCAGTGAATTTTTCAAGTGCGAATGGCTTGCTGTACAGGTCTAATCTGAACACGTCTCAAGATTTTTTCAAGGCGTTAGAGCAGTGATATATCTCACTATCTATCGAACCTGCTGTGGCATTTTCCATGCGTATCAATGATTGCAAATAGATATCACCTTGCTATTTTTCAGGCTACGTGGATCGACGCTGTGAAATCATGTGCCAAATTGGGTGCCGTCTTGACGGATGTCAAATCAATAAGAGAATTTGCTTTCCTTCGCAACTTCACGTTCACGACAGCGTTTCCTAATAGCCCCTGGGTTGGTGCGGGAGCTGTAGGACCAAACCGCTCATATGTTTGGATTTCAGATTTTACAAAAGTTAGAGTAGATTTCTGGTCTGAAGGGCTGCCTGACCCGTGCAAATCCCGTGGGCATTGTGTTTTTCTCCTCAGAGAATATCTTCGTGTGAATGCATATGAGTGTCAGAGCAAGAGAAGATTCATTTGCAAGTTTCCAAAGGAAAAAGTTTGAGGCTTGAGGTTACCTGTCTCATTGCTTTGTGATTGTAATATATGCAATCGTGTATTTCAGCATTTTCAATCAAGTTCCATTGAATGAAACCTGTCAGCATGTCATGATAATGTTAATAATATCTTATATATCAAAAGTTTCTTTTCCCCAGTGTAAATGTAATTAGACATAAACAACAGCGACAATAAATTAGAATGTACCACTAATCATTCCTGGAGTTGCAAATTATTATATTATCATTCGTTCATGTCATATGGTTCCGCAGGATGGTTTGCATGGTCGGAAATGACATGACTTATTCTTCAGTTGTTCCTTCCCGCAGCTCATTCAGCTCTTCTCACTCACAGGGGAGCAAGTAAATGACATTCTTCGTTTAAGCAGTCCATCGGCTAGGGTTTGCAGTTTCTCCCGCGTTGATCATTTCATTTCCCAGCCTGTCGATGTTGGTTGTCTTGCTATTAATTTTATGCTGCTGAGGATGCACAAGGAAAAAAATACGCTGAAGTCATGATTTTATTGGAATCGAATTGATACATTAATTTCAGATTGAATTTAGAACGTTTGCATGGACAGATTTTCAAGCTGCTGTGATGGCTTGAGATGTTTAGCCGCCAGAGTCGGTTTGGGCGCAGAGAAGAAAAGACGAGATGAAAGTTGAAATCGGGCTATTTGATGCTCACTTTCTGTTCCTGAGGTAACTCCGGTCATCGCACATCCCCCCGGGAAAGATGCAGACCATACCGTCTCCGCAATCATCTCCGTTTTTCTTGCCCCTGCAGATCTTGAAATTGCAAACAGGTTATTGATTTAGAAATTAATAAAATCTCTCATCCCTACGACTATTAACTGCAACTTTATACTTGCGACGTAACGTCATTTACCTCATCCATATCCTCATGATCCTGAGCGAAGCAAGTGGTTCCAAGAACGACAATCATAATGATGGCAAGCCTGCATTGAAGGGAGAAACGCATTTATGTGATGAAAAAATGTGATAGTGAGATCACAGGGCTCTTATGACTATAACAGATCATTTCGGGTTATCAGTGAACCCCAAGTTCTGAATATATATCATTGCAAGGAACTACGTTAGTGCCTCCTCAAATGCCAGGTGATTCCTTGTTCAAATCAAGGCTCATAAAACTACTATAGGTTGTCTACGTCGCAATGTTGAAGCTTCGCCTGTTCCGCACCCTCACTACCCCA
>JAQFYD010000450.1:0-18944 GCA_034694225.1 Bourletiella hortensis | reverse complement strand
CTCTCTCTCTCTCTCTCTTGAGCAATAACGGCATTTGAATAGAAAATAGAATTATGCCAAGTGGGAGCGAGATACGTATTGTTTTCAGCTGTCTTCTCGCCACGTTTCACTGCCAGTAATTGGAAGATTTGAGTGAGAAAGCGACAGGCAGGCAGCGAGCTAGAGAGACAGACAGACAGAGACCGACAAGAAAGGAGTATGAGAGAAAGTGAGAGCGAAAGTGAGAGAGAGAGAGAGAGGCCCAGACACAGAGAGGGATACGGAATGAATACGAGAAAAAGGAGAACAGTTGGGTACTACAACAATGTTGAGCCTTCTTGTCCTAGTATGTTAGCAAGCAGTAGTGTAACACGAAGGAGTACAAGTAAAAGAGGGAAATTGATGCATGCAATGTGGTTTGAGCTGCTGCATGAAATTTTACCAAGAATGATTGTTACGATTATTGTTTTTATTTGCATTCGTATACACATTGACTGAACGGGAATAACGACAAGACTTTGGTGAAAGAGCCGGATTTCAAGAGGAAACAGTTGGTGTGTTTTGGGGCATATTGCTGTTATTACTACTAATACCAGTCCTACAACAGAACGTAGCAAGTCACGGAAAAACTACTACTGCTACTACTATTCCTGTTGTTCCTAGAAAGCTTGTTCTCACAACAACCAGCAGATCTCCCTCTCTCTCTCCCTCGTCATTCCTACTAATTTGTCCGTATTATAGAAAAGCTAATACGTTTAACTCTTTTCTTCTTTAAAGGACGTCCTTGATGCTACAACCAAGTTTTGATTATTATCCTCTTCATGAGTAATTTATTTACATGAGTTTTAAAATATGCTGTGAATAGGAATTAGATCTTTAATAGAGTATTGTAGCTAGTAGCAGCCGCAGCAGCAGAATTCCACGGCGGACCGGATGCGGCAATCTCGGAGAAAGCTGTTTGATCAAGTTGAGAGCATGGACAACTATGTTTCTACTTTAGTTAAAGACTCGTTTTTCTTAAATGAGCGGAAAGTTGGTTGAAAAATAATCCCACAGAGTTCCATGACACCACTGGGAAAGAAGTGTAGTGGAACTTACAGGACAGCTGTGGTCCTTAAAACTTCTCATGCACACACAACAACAACAACAACAGTCGTCATGCTTTCCTCTCACTAAATTGCCTCTTTCAAGACATAAGGAAAAGGACCTTTCAAGTACTACTAATACTACCACCACCACCAGTTCGCTACAGTTATGTGTACTACTACTGCCTACTTGCTTACTTTTGTTACACATTTGAAAGAGACAAAAGTAAAGGAGAGCGAAGATGGTGAGAATATTAGCTCGCTCTACTATATCATAATTAGAAAGCCTATTATTTTCTCGTTACTCTAGATAGGTTAAATTTGTAGGCTTAATTTCAAAGCTTGAATTAGGAAAACTGTAGCCAACTTGTTCCATGATTTTAGACAGAGGCTCCACCAGAGTGAACGTGAGCAATGTACCAAGTTTTAACTATGTGTTCCATAGGGGATTTTCTTCTTCTTCTTCTACTTCTACTACTACTTTCCCCTCCACTTTCACACGACACATTACAAGCTTGGAAATTCTAATAAGAAAACCAAAGTGCAGAAGTAGTAGTAGTATGAGAGTGGGTACAAGAAGAAGAAGAAGAAGAGGACTAGTGTAACATGTCTTTGTGTGCTGTGTGTGCTACTACTGAGAAAAAGATGCCGTCTTCATGATGATGATGATGATGATGGTGGTACTAGTAGAAGAAGAAGAAGAAGAAGAAGGCAAAAGGAGAGCAAGCCATGTAATGTCGCACACCATGAGCTACCATAAGCTTAGTTTTACTTGTGAAATATGTACATATGTACATTGCTAAATTCAGAGAGGAACGTGGGGGTAATTTTTCACAAAATGTTCCCCTTCTTCGTCTTAGACCAGTGACATTTTTCTGAGTAACTTCACGCCCCCATGCTTCTCTCGTCATGCTAAACCTTGCCGAATTAACTTTGTCACCTCGTAGTAGGATTGCATGCAGGGAATAATTTGTCGCATACGCTCCTTGCTTCTTCCACCCCCTCTCACTTTCTCTCTCTCTCTCACACACACAAAAGCTTAGGCCAGAACGAACGGAGAGACGTGCTCTTACTATTTAGCCTGTGTTTAGAGCCACAATGACATGCTCTATACGTAATATAAACTCCATAAAGAATGAATGCTTTCACAATGTAATAATAGCTATAATGTGTATACGTATGGAGGACATCTCTTGTGAAGAAAATTTTCAGCTTGTAGCATTATTATTATTATATAAATACCCTCTCATGTCTGTCCCCATGTATAATACATACTTTCCCCTTTAGCATCTCTGACTCTCACGTGGGAATCAACTTACGCTTCCAGAGTAATTTACTACCTCGGCAAGAATGCGCTTATCATTTGAGAGAAACAAAAGCCTCCCGTAGTTATCACCTACTTAAGCTCCCTTATACATCCTTCCCCAAAGAATAATAAGGGAATCCCTGAATTTTCCATCTTTACAACTATAAGCAAGGCCCGAATTATGGCAATTATCCCGACCGTTTTTACTACTGCTTACTACTACTCCCAGCACCACCACACATACTCTCATGCTCTATTCAGAAGGAAACAAAAGGATATTTGCATAGTACACGCTCCCTCATCTCCTCTTCTATAGCTACACTAAACTCTTCCAGTTGAATCCTCATTTGAGTGTAACCCTTCCTATTTTAACATTATTATTGCATTCAACTTGATGTAGTAGCTATAGCTATCTCTCTGCTACTACACGAGAGAAAAGACATAGTTCCAAGTTGTTTCAACTTTTGTTCTAGTAATTAAATTCTTGCCACTACCACACCACACCATAGACTCTGTTTAAACCGACGGAGCTAGAACTTTTAATAATTATTACTATTTCTACCAGTTAATCCTGTCAGGACAGATTTTATGATGGAATTATTATAAAAACCCGTGAGTCATCCATTTAGACATGACTTAAGAGACGGCTGCTGCTGCTGGGATTATGATATATTTCTTTGGAATTTATCAAAACGTTGGGATTGGGGGAACTATGGGAGTTTTCTGGTTGCGGTGTGGTGGACACGTGTCATGGTCCTCATTGCGGGATTATAGACATTTAGAATTCATTGAGGTTAAGACTGTAGTACAGGCAGGGATGCAGTGCAGTAGTAGCAGTAGTGGAGGTGGTCAGCGAAGTAATTCAAGGAGACATGGAGAAAAGCTTGGCCATTAGTGAGCAGAAACAGAGAATCGATTTTGGCGTATCCGCTTGTGTCTTTGACGTTTCCTTGCACCAAAGTCTTGTACTTTAAGTATACCCACAGATATTTCTCTGCGTGTTCTACCGTTCTCTTTAATACTCTTGCAGTGTGGTAGCTAGTCCTCCTGCTCCATTCTCCATTACAGAAGACCTTAGTGGACTCTGTTGAATTGTTTTTACTAAGTGAATTCTCCACTGGCCACTAGTCTTTTCCCTTTACATGGAGTCAGTTTCCCCTTCCTTACCTTGCGTAAACCAAATGGAGAGCGAGGGAAAGCGAAAGAGAGAGAAAAAGAGGCTTTACACCATCTTCGTAATGGCAATTTAAGAAAAATCCATGGGCTGAAGTAGAATAGAAGGCTTTATCTTACGGCATCTTCGGATGGGATTCCTCATACTGCACTTATACCCCAAATCCTTCAATGCTTCTTATGCTATATGTTCCAACATCTGAAGCAATATACACTGCCATCATTCTCAGCCAGAATTGACTAAGATAGGCCATTTCATACTGTGTACACACACTCCTCTAGAATACATTTGATGACACCTTCCACACATAAGTCTATTGGTTACTGTCACATTTGATTTTGTGGGGAAACATACTCCACTTGTCTATTCAGATGCTATTAACTTTTAATATTTGCTTTCCTCTACTTTTTTATGATCCTTCGTAAGAGGCAGCTGCTCATGTTGTATAATGCTATGCTGAACAGAGGGGGAACGGGATGTAGAAATGGAGAATTGGAGAAAGGGCAGGATTCAAATTTGCCCAATCTTGAGAGTTATATTAAGCTTAAGTTGATGGCCCAATCTGGCGTCATCAAGTCAACTACTACTACTACTTCTTGTTCAAGTCTATATACAAAGAAAGTATGCCTGCGTTTAAGTATTTGGGACAAGGGATATGGAAACGAAGGAAGATTAGCCAGGAACTTTCCTCTGTCGCTTCTGCTTCAATCTGTGCGTTACAAGCATGCAAGTTTTTCAGTAGAAAGCGAGAGTGGTTGCATTAGAAAATAAAATGAGGTGTTGTTTTCACTCTGCTGTGGTGCTACAGGAAATCAGGGAACCGCCAACTTGGCGTAATAACTTGCCCAACTTTCCTCTCTGTCTTTACTGTGAAAGTCTCCCAAACAAATCTGCTTTCCCCTCTCTCTCTCTCTCTTCATCTTCCACAACATCCTTGTCATTCCTAGTCCTTGTTGCCATCGTCCTCCTCATTTCCCACCACTACTTTCACTATCATATTCCTTCTCTTTGCTAAACTTTCTATGACAAAGAACCGAAGGGTTTCACCACCGGTGGGGGTCCTTTATTTCCCCCGTTTTTTTCTGGGGATGCGTACCTACCCTCACATGCGTTGATGCACCTCGCACTGGCGGTTATAAAGCCTGCCTTGATTTTATATTAAACTTGAAACAAACTCCATCAGTTCCAATAGGATTTAGAATTAAAGCTGTCACGATGGTTTTCCTCGCTTTAATGTAAAGTTGATGGTGAAAGTGACTTTTCTTGCACCTTTTCATCTCCACTATATCCAGTTTCATTATGATGCTAATAGATAGGGATAGACTGCTTTTAGCGTGAAATAAAGTACATAAAATCAAGTTCCGGATGATGTCATCCACTCCTTTCTCCAATAAATCACTTACGTCTATAAAGTAATCACCTCTTGCATTAAACTTTGCCAAGTTATTTTATTATTATTAAACTGCTAGCCGTACTACTGCAGCTAGGCCTCAAAGCGTGTCTTACGTAGTTAACAGAGAGATTCGTACTGTGTGTCCGTAGTAGGAAAAAAATTGGATGCAGGTGGCTAAAAGAATGTTCTTTTTGCTACAAAAAATCAAGGTCGTATTGGAATCTGTATGACGTTCTTACGTGAGTCAGCTGGCTGCTATATGTCTGTGTTATAGGGGTGACACAAAACTCATTATTCCTATGAAACTACTACTTTGGAAGAGGAGATCTGTTTTCCGTTCATTCACTCGTCGCATGAGAAGTTTATCTGGGAAAGGAGATTTCTTGGTACAGAGAGGGAGACAAGGAGAGAGGAGAGAGAGGAACCCTGGGAATGTGAGTTTCCGAATCTGTCAATGAAAAATCGCATGTTCGGAGGAGGGAAAGGAAGCTGGAGGTATAGTACTGAGAGATCAATCACATATCCGGGAGCCATATCGGAAGCTGAAATGGAGATGCTTTGGGAGAAAGTATGAAGGAAGAAGAATAAAGATTCAATGGAAAGAGAAGGCATATTACATAATGGCAAGGGAGAAGATTGGTTTTTGCCGATACTGGTGGGGATTCTCGAGGGAATCCTATCTTTCTTGTCCATGTAATACATACGTACATATAATGCCACAGTTATGGTAGGGTCTGATGGTAGTACCCACAAACTTCTTTCTACAACACTGTCAAGCATTTATTCCGTGGGAACCCATCCTGCAGAAAGTATTCTATTAGATGACGTATAGCTAGTGTGCACTGTGTATGTGTTGTCAGTTCACAGCCAGAGTAAATAAGTAAGTTTCATCATGATAATATACTACAGCACGCAAGCATGTCCAGACAATTTTTACTGGACTTTTGAACACCTGCAGGTCTCAACGAATGGCAGATGGGTAGTCAATTGTTCCGTAAACATGTTCCGATCCAGCCAAGTCATACTAAAACGATGATGAAACGTTAGGAGAAAGAAAAACAAGACTGCCGGCCGTACATAGAATCTTATGACCAATATGGTACAACAATTTTCTTGTATTTTTCCACTTTTACGAGTTTTCATGAGCAATGCATTATGGAGAAAAAATTCCTACCGAGTCTCTCTTTTTTTATGTGATTCCCTTGTGTACACAATGCGCTATTGGTGTACAATTCTGTATCATTCCATTTCTGCAGTGCTGCAGAAAAAAGTTAAGGGAAGAAGAAGAAGGTGAGTTTTCCGAGTAAAAGGAAGGGAATATGTTCATACTGCTCGTAAGGACTGCATGTGATAAAAAATCCCGTTGGATCACTATATAAATTTTCTCCCCTTGTACACCACATGAATGACAGTCAGTAGTTGCAGTAGCAGCAGCATGAAGAGGCAGAGAAAGTTAGAGGGATTCAAAATTGAAAAAATAAAAGGAAGCCAGCTGGTTATTATGAGTTAGTGGAAACTTATGAGATTCTTCATAAGCTAGGATGATGCCTCTGTGCATAGGCGTGCTTGTGTGTGTGTGTGTGTCTGTCCATGTCCAGCAGCCAACTGGAAAGTCAACCAACCGTCGCTCTGAATATGAACACATCACGTACTTCAATAAACTCGGGTTTCTACATAACAAGAGTCCATTGTTGACTGAATATCTTTATTACGAACGGCTAGCTCTAGCTATCTACTGCTATCTCACTACTGAATTTTTCCCTCAACTTCTTCTTCTTCTGGCTACCTACTCTGTCTTCTATCTTTCTTCCTCCGCTTACACAGCCATAGCTGACTCCATTCAAGTGAACTCATATGAGATGGGAAAAAGTATATACTATAGAGGCATACCGGCCAGCATGGGAAACAAGGGTGAATATTGGAATCTGTCGGATGTTTACTACACTGGGAATCATTCATTCTTACGGGATACCCTTCTTTGATTTCCTCAGCAGCACCATCACAGTTCCTTCAATAGAACCGACAAAATTGTTCCTTCTCTGATTTATTTGCAGAAAAAAATCTTGAGTCAGTGCGCAGACCATCCGGATTTAGTGTGTAAACTCTCAGGGGTATGCACGTCCGTGTAAATATGACCTTAATTTCATCGTATATTAATATCAGATATTATCAACTTAAGGGTCATTTCTATCATGCGAGTTGCTCTCATAAGTGTAATAATCTCTTGTTGTCATAAATGCTTCATTATTTCCACCAGGATACCCAACGAGCTGCCCATGTTCCGAGATCATCATTTTTACTGTTCCGAGCTCTAGCTATGTATGAGGGAGTGAGTGGAATGACTTGGTTATTCAAGAGATTATTAGGAGCTGGGAAATAGCTACATTACGTGCTAGGTGAAGTTATTTGTCCGTAAGACGTAACGTGGAAAAGATAATTAAAAGTTTCAGCTATTCCAGCTGTAAAGGATCTTTTGCTATAGATGGCCAGGATCTCCAGTTTGGCATGAAAGGAGAAGGAACAGGAGGAGGAGGAGGAGAAGACGAAGAAGAAGAAGAAGAAGAAAAGCAATTTAGAGGGTAACAAGAAGAGACGGTAGGGTGAACAATTTCATACTAAGTGCAAAGGTTGTCCACTTTGGTCTCATATTATGAGAAGGTATTAGGGACAGTCGTTCGTTTGTGTGAAGCATGGACGGCCAGTCGGCTGGACCAAAAGAGAAAAAACAAAATGTTGTGGATACAGAGCTAAAGCGACTTACTTACTTAGTTTGGTCTCTGATTGGGACCACGTTTGATGAATATTTTTCTGGGTACAGTAAGAGTCTTTGGGGCTACATAAGGACGAGAATTAGATTGACATGATTGTTTCTATATTGGATGCTTTTATTGCTCACAAGACGTCAAAGGATTGCATGGTTGAGGGGCTTGAGAAAGAGGGAGAGAGAGAGTGACTGAGAGAAGTACTGCTGCTACTATTATATTACCCATAGGATCTCTCCATCTCTCTTTATTCCGTAAAAGTTGAATGTGGCTAAGGAATAGTATAATGCTTTAGAATGGCATTATATACGGACACAAAGTTGTGTACTGTGAGGCAAAGGAAAGCTTGAAAGCAAGAAATGATTAAGAATTCCTTTTTCTGGCAGGATGGCGGAAAAGGTTCCTTTGATTGGTATTATCTCCTTCTTTCGCCTCACTATACATTTTCTCCCAAAGAAATGGAATTTACTATAGAATCTCTTCTTCTTCCTTTCCTATCTGTACACTCACTCTTCTGAAAGAACAAGCAGGAAAATTCAATAATCATTTTAAGAAAAAAAGGACCTGGACTCCACTTAGTCCGTGAAAAGCTCCAGGGGGATGGACGGACTGTATTTACAAAAATTTAATGGCTCAAGAAGATCCCTCCCTCATGTTTTTAGACTCCTTTGTCCGAACTTCCTTTCTCCTCCTATGTCTACTCGACCATTGATCATCTTTGCTTAAAGTCAATATTAAGTAAACGTCAAGCCCTCTAGCATGTACACTCCAAAGAAAATTTCGTACTACATTTTCCTACTACCTCTTACCCAACAGCTTCCAAACTTTCCCATGGAATGTTTTTTTTCCTAAATTTTAAACTGAATCAAGACTAAAACCACCATCACCTGATTGATTCTAAAATGATGATGTTGATAGACGAAACTTTGGCAAAAACATTACGAAAAGCAATAAGTGTGTATCTGACTGACCCAAGCTGAATGGTAGCAATGGCAGCCGAAGATAAGGGTAAATTGCTACGAGCCATGTTACAAATTTCTCATTACAACAGCTGAATCTGATGATCATGAAGGGTGACTAGTTGCATTAGTTTTTTTTCTACATGAAAGCAATACCACATCTCATCCTCAACGGAGGTCAGAGGACTTTTGTGTATTTCCTTCAAAGCTATAACCAAACTTCCCATCTAGTATACTACTTCTTCTTCTTCTCGATGGCCACACTTCTACAGAGGACATTCTTCGCCTACTTTATCAGTGGACAGGCTGTCTAACTTTTTGACCGTTTGGTCCCACCCCTTCCGTCATATTACGCACTATCCCTTCCATTCTTGCTGACAATATCTGCACCACACCATTTCTGACCAATCTAAGAGTTGCAGCAGCAAGTAAGTAGTAAGAAATAGGAGCGAAACCAAGTGGAAACATATGAAAGTTCCTATACGTTATACAACATGATGTTGATGATGACGGCCAAGACAAATTTAATTTATGGACTGTTTCCGCAGAAACGTCTTTCCACAAGAATTATTTCTTGATACCATGCAATGGGAAATGACAATGAAAATTTGACACCAAAGGGCGCTCGTGGTTATAGGATTGAATTCAACTGTTACTATGGAGCCTGACTAAAAGCAAATTATGGATGCAATAATAATAACCCACAATGGGATTTAACAGTCATCCTTGTCTAACAGGCTATTATTTAAACTGAATCGATATGTTTGTTAACCACATAGTATGAGAGCTGCATATTTACTTAACCTTATATGTTTTTAGAAGAGGAAGAGAGAGGGTGAGAGAGAGAGAGAGAGACAGAATAACTTTTTGGCAGCTATCTCGCTTCGCTGGCTTGGCTTGAATCCATAGACATAAAGTATTCGTGCTTGTTTGTGTCTATGTGTGTGTGTGTGCGTTTCATGGATATGTGTAAGTGTTTGCGTGCTGGGTGTGAGTCTATGTGTAAACTAGTAAAGAAATATCCCAGGTTGAATATCCAACCTTTGCCCGTTCATGTCGTGCCCTACTCTGCTTTTTAGGCTGTGGAAAGAGAGTTGAGAGAGAGAGAGAGAGCAACGGCACAAGTGAGATAAGATTTTGGCGATATAAAAGGAATAAAAGAAGAAAATATTATTGTAGCAGCAGATTTTGGAAATGTTCCGAAGTGTTGGCTTCTTGTAAGGATAGACATGTAGGATGGGAATGTGGGTAAACTGTTCATAAAGCTAGATGGGATGTTAAGGAAGGAATGATTGTGTGAGATTCAAAGTCTTATAACAACTATAGAAACAAGCCAGGCTACTAGTGCTACGTTTAGCATCATGTTAGGAACTCTCTTAACGAAAATAAATGTCGCTTATAATTTATCGGGTTAGCACATTTATTCCATCCCTTCCTTTTGCTACCCGCCTCTTCCTCTGCTTACCCTCCTTTCTCTCTCTCTCTCTCTGCTTTTCTCTGTCTAACATGTCCATTTCCTGACATGGTTAACACTTCATACTTGCTTTGACATAGTCGCCGCTGTACCAGTGACAACAACAACGAAATGGTATTAAAAACAAAATTGTTGCCCATAAATGCACAGTAATCTAAAGTTCAACACTGGATTTTCTCAGGAGCTATTATTACAGCTTTGTGATCACTGCAGCCTCAATTTCAAGTAATAGATGAATCCCTATGCAGGCATAAAATAGATACGCTGCTGTATTTTCTTTCATATATGAATGTCTTGCCTCATGGGGAGCATGAGGACTTTCCTCGATATACAATGAACGCAAAATATTCCTCCTCGCATTGTTTCGTGGGTGGGTCGAGACAGACAGATTTAGAAAAGAACATTTTTTCTGGCTTCCAAACGCCATCAATCCTAAATTCTTATAAAGTTCCTTGCCTCCTTATTCATAATTTTTAGAGAATTTCTAGAAAATAATGGACGAAATAGTAAAGAAGGAGGGGGTGTAAGCTTTGCCTCCGTCGATGTACTCGACGTTCTACATAAAACACGAATCCTTGTGAAATAACGGGCAGTTTTAGCACTTCATACATCACTTGAAATACTACTTCTGTGCTCCCCGGAAGAATTGAGTCGGCGACAATTTCATGCCTGTTGTTTTTATATTCAGGTAGCCACCGTAGACTTAAAGGTTTTCCTGGGAATAGGAGTGTCATCCTGTTCAAAATATAGGCCAATTGTATTAAGGAACTGGTTGAATTATTCACGTTTTTAAAGTTTTCCAGTTCACATAGCCTCTTATCCTTTGAAATCTCCAGGGATGCACTGATCAATCTTATGCCAGACTTCCAATATCCCTTAACTTGCTCTGTCTTTCACCTGTATCAGCTACACCTTATTCTATTCTTTCCCCTTACTTCCACATTTCCACTGTTTTCCGCCTGCCTTCCGTGATTTGACTTGAAGTAGACTTTTTATTCGCCAAGGGAAATTTCACAAATCTTTTCTTACTCTTGCACGCCCACACACCCACACGCACATACATAGACAATGCATCCATCTGCTTCAGTCTTAACATAAGGCAATAGTGTGAGCCAATCTAGAAGGATCAAGTCAGTTTAGTTAAGCCGTCGTCTTCTTCCTATAATAAGGGAGCAGTCTTAAAGTAACAAGAAGTGAATATGCAATAAAGTCGAGGGAAAAAACGAAGCAAGGAAGCGCTTTGTATAGCTAGCTTCTACCTCTATACCTTTCTCACAAACTTTTCTTGGTTGTAAAGTAGAAAAAAACTGTCAGCAGATGATCTGTTCCCTTCAGTTAGCTACAGGAGTATTCGACAAGTTTTTTTACCTAAATTTTATTTACATATATAGAGCGGGTACTGTTAATATCGAAAACTAAATAAACCCGTGTGTGTGTGTGTGTGGGGAAGATGAGTGACAGGTTAAGATATAAAATTAGATGGAAGATGTACAAGACTGTGTGGCTACAGGCTTAGAATTTCATAGAGAGAAAGTATATGTCCTCAAATAAAGTTTTCCCTGCTGTAATTTCTGTGTGACATTTTAGAAGAGAAATGAAGATTGATTGGAATGCTCCTTCAGTATTCACTTCCGTCCAACCTTAACACGTAGCTACAGGGAGAGTGAGTGAGAGAGAGAGAGAAAGTGGAAGAAAGAGAGACAGAGTGCGGGTAAAGCTGATAAAGCCACGTCATGCTGAATACTATGACCTCATAAAGCTCCACGTCTTCCAAATCAAGAGAGCGTCTTCCAGGGAAAAGCAATAAAGGGATGGGAGCATGTGTCTGAATGCTTGGAATGTCCTGGAGAGTGGCTTAAGTATACGTAGTATTACTTGACTGCTACAATATTGGGAAGCTAATGGAGGGAGGACTTCAAGGGCGGTCCTGTCACTGTTTATGTTGCTCTGTGGTTTTTTCTTGACTCGTCTCCCTCACTCTTACTCACTCAGTCAGCATCAAGAGGAAGAGGAGAAGATTTCTCACGCACATGAATTGCCTAAGAGCAAATCAAACCCTCTCTATCTTGAGCACGTCTGTCTGTCTGTCCATGTGCTTCAAAATTATAGCTTTGCTATGGATCCCTCTGTGGCCAATAATTCCATAAGTACAACTATATTTTCCCAGCATTTCACAGCTGATCAAATTACTATTGGCACTATGGCTATAAGTAATGAGTCATAGGTGTAACATTAACATGTGATCATGTCCCTTTTTATTTCCCTTGATGTGACCGGAACGGTAGTTGATGGAATCTGAAGGGACATTAGATGAGTTATACAAAGTTATTTGCCTTTCATTTTGAGCCGGCCAATAGTACTAACGTAACAGTTGGAGGACACGTATGATCTTTGTACTTTAAATGACAGGGGACAACACTCTACGGTTGGGGCTGGGCTAAATCTAGGAGTTTTTCAATGGAAGCTTGTTTGTTTTCTGTGGACAAAAGTACAATACACTTCATAGGTGATAGGGAAGAACAGTAGTGAATTCACATTTAGAAGCTGGATAGGAGGACCATCAATCACTCTGGGTTTTCCCTTCCCGCGTCAACTTTCATCACGGCTCCATCCAAAAGAGCTCTCTTCCCATTCTTTTCTATTCTCCTCCTTTTGTTGTTCCGACTTAGAGCACGGGAAACAGTGGCATTCTATGGAGGGGTCTGTGGGAAAGCCTGTATTGAATTCTTCTTATTGCCCCTCTTCTACCTTCTTCTTCTTTTAAATGTTTATATTTATACACCAGGGAGGGAGCAAGAGCGGCGGAGAGTTTCTCACACACACAGAAAGGAAGACAGACAAAGAGAAAGTCCAGACATTTAGATAGTTGTCTTGAGGCGTACTTTGTAGCCATTGCGTTTCTTCTTTTCCATAAATCTCTCACGCCCATTTACACTATTCACTGAGAGAAAACACTGTCTTCCTCCATTGCTCATTGCCAACTTCCAACCTTAATGTATATAACGTCACCTTTGCCGTTGGCTCCCAAAGCCATGGTACATGCTAGATTAAAAGCATACTCAGCTCTACACTATAACCTACTATAACCATTCTATCGCCCCACCATAGAGCCACTTCTGTTGGAAAAGTCCTAAACTAAAATCCTTCAACTCCCTCAGTAAGTACGCGCATAATATATTTTTTACGCTCACAATAATGCAATTACAATGGAGGAGTGTGAATTCTGATACAAGGAAATAATTGACGACTTTGGCAAGAAACTGGGGAGAATATTAAAGTGCATATGCGGGGAAGCTGCTCCACCTGTACAACAGAGCAAGGAGAAATCCTCTGGCGACCGGATACACGTTCAATGTAACCCGAATCCTTCATGGAATTCAGCTTGGTTTTTTACACTCGCATGCCCCGGTCTTAAAACTTTGCAGTTGGAAGAGCAGAGAACATAAATCGCTCCGCTCCATTCGCTACGAAAGAAATGCAGGAAGTGAAAACAACATACTTGTCTAGAAGTTATTAAGTGAACGGCACGATCTCATCCCAATGGTCCGAGCATGACTTTGCTTCAGCCAAGCGAGAATTTCAAGCAAAAAGGAAGCCAAATTCAAAAGCTTTATATAGTGGTCAGGTTGCGTGTGGGAAGAAGAAGAAGAAGAAAAAGATGGACCGGATGGAAGAAGCTCCATGGATAAAGTCGTCATGTTAACAGAAGTAAAACTAAAATTTTTTTCGGGCCACATATGCTTTAGTACTAAATCTTTGCCGTAAAATTTCATAGCGAATTCTCTATGGGACCTGGTCTTGTTTGTGATTCGATCGACGTGGAAATCAAAAGACGAAGACCTAAGGGGATCATCCCTCATGACTCTGTCGACGAGTCAAAAATGTAATGAGACGACTGGCTAAGAAAGCTAGTAATAATTTTGAAGCATTCCGATATTTTTTCTGTAGAATTTTAGCATTGGACACAGCCGGAGGAAATGGATTATCAGAGCAATCTGCCAGAATGTTAGGGAACGACTGTGACTTCGACTTTCACTACTTTCACTACTACGTTCCCGCCAGTGCAGATTTGAATCAAGGCGCGAAAATTTATTCCACACGCAGGCCAAAAATGTGCGATTCTGTTGAATTTGGAGAATGAAAATTCATTTATTTTGGCCAGCCGAATAAATGGTGTTTCGCACGGTGGTGGAGTTGATGAAGAACAAATTGAAAGGTAAGATTTAATGTGAATTCTTGTACAGTTTTGCTTGAATTGAAGTCATTGTGATGGAAATAGAGGCTGACTGATTGGACTTCCTGGAGAAGCCTTACAAGTTGTACGAATCGCTACAAGGCTCGGTTCTTTTCGAATACAAATTTCGAATCTACATGCGTTCAAACGGAAGCACGTCGAAGTCAACGGATATCTACGAATCTACGGCCAGAATTTCAGGTACTCATCAGCATCAATTTTGTTTGAATGTTTGCAAGATACTATTCGAGATATTTGTTTGTTTGCAGGAGTCAAATCTGAATTCAGAGGAAAATGAATGCACTGAGCGACGCGGATATCCAATCCGCTTTGAAGTTGAATCCGATCCCTGTGAATTATAGTCTGTCGGATATTGCCGTAAAATCTGGACGTGTAGCCATTCAAGTATCTGCAAGCATAATATTCATTCTGGTTTATTACCACCTTAATTATGCCAATGTGGATCCAGCTCCAGTACTGATAACCTCGTTAAGTAGCAGTGGATGTGGATATATTTTGTATCGACTGATTCTTTCCAGAAGCTGGAGTAGTGTGTTCAAAGTACCTAAAGAACATGTTCAAGTTGCCGTGGTTTATTTAGTCTTCTCCTATTTGTTAGCCCCAACATTGAGAACTTTAACGGATACCATTAGCACAGATACAATCCACGTAACTGCAGTTTTTATGCTATGCCTTCATCTTGTCACTAGTGATTATGGACTGAAAGGATTTTTGGTGTCGAAACCGATTTCCGTAAATGCTGCCGTGATTGGTTCCATATTCTTGGCCTCCAGATTGGATACTGACTGGCATTCTATTGCACTTTTGACATTTGCCATACAGTTGTTTGTCCTATTCCCTATATTTTCCAAGTTGATCCAAGAGTCAGCCGTTGCCTTGTCAATTATGATTCTGTTATGTGCAACATTGTGCATCACCGTTTCCCCAAATGTGTTCCTAGCTTATGCTATTCTTATGTTCGTTGTTATTATTTTATGCCCCATGATTTTCGTTTTATCATGTGGACTTAAGAGAAACATTTATGGACCCTGGGATGAAGCTGTTCCTGAGATTAAGAACAAACGTGAATGAAAAGATTAGAAACCAAACGTATAAGATGGTCTTTTGTTGTGTTTCAAAATATTTGAACCCCTTGCGATGATCTCAGTGATGATGACGGAGGATAAGAAACAAATGTACCTTGTTGGTGATACTGCAATTGCCTGGAATTGCAGTGTAGAGGTGTTTTTGTGGCAGGTATCACATCCATCACAACCAGTATGCCTTTCTGGACATTATAAGTTACGTTTTACAAACTTATGTCATCCGTTAATGTGATTTAGTCGAAGCCATTTATTATAGTTTTATTTGATTAGCAGTTAATTGCAAGAGGTTTGAGTGTCAATAAATAATACCTTCGGTACCTGAGTTTATGTATTGCAGTGTTATTGTACACCGTAGCCTGCTTGCATTTGTGTGGGTTCCTGATGATAATGATGATGTAAGACGGGCAAAAATCCCCTCTGTGTTATCATCAGCTGTCTGTGATGCTTATAGTTCTAATCATTCCTCATCTGGAGTGTGCAGTCATCATCACTACTGAGGCCGTAAATCATATGAAACACTGTGACTTTGTATCTTTGACTCAACGACATCATCATCAAGATATGGAACAATGTGATAATGAATCATCCCGGGGGAAGGAGAAAACCGTAACGGTTTATTTGTAGTTTTATAACGTTCTAAAAAATGACGCCTTCTCGTTGCAACTATGTGTCATTCGGTTCAACCTGATGCTATAGCATCAGGTTCTGTAGTGTAAGTCTTTCCTGTTTACAACCGCAGGAAGGGGAGCGTATGACTCATCGTCATCATCCCTTTTCACCCCTCTGTGGACGTCAGCTGGCTGGAAAGTGTAGCCATGTCTTGAGGACACGTGGAACGAGGGGTGAATCTCGGATGACTGCTTCTCTATTCCGAACTGAATACATGATGACGAATTCATCTGAATGGATCATGTTAGAAAATGAAATCATTGTTTGGAAAGGGCTTGAAAACGTATTCCTTTAAGTCAAATAATGAATTATGATTCAACAACAACAACTGCAAAGGATCTCGCATGTCACCGGTGTCCCCTCTCCATCCATTTGCACCGTCCGGACTTCCCAGTTCTGCATAAATAGTCATCTGAACGTATATATCATGATTCAACCTGGTTACAGTTGCGTCAGGGATTGAAAAACTATGAATTCATGCGTAAGGTATTCAGGTAAGAGACGTGTTAGTGTGAGAAGTCTCGTTTCAGTCATAAAGTTGACGTCATTTTTGACGACGACATTTTGCGGCGTCTCTTTACATGAACCCATGATAAAGTCATACTTGTGACCAGTCATTAGGTGATTAATTATTTGGGGTCACATTTTTAAAAGTAAGTAATCATTTTATGCATAAAGAATTCCCCGCTTGGTAAATATGCCGACATCAAATTTGTGCAGCGAAATAGTACAGCGATCTTGAAACTGCTATTCAAATTGAACCATAGCATCCTTCTGGTCACGTTCTGGAAGGCTGAAAAAAACACATGCAAATCAGTTCAGGTTTACCAAAATGTAATTATTATGGAACTGGCAAGGCTCACGTAATAATGAGGAAAAAGGTTCCGACAAATAGTTCTCTACCATGCCAGTCATTTCTGCGAATAGGTGGTGACGACAGGGGTGCTAAGAACTCGCCACCATTATCATAATAACTCAACCATTGTAATTGCACTAAATACGGACGGCGCTAATAAATGGTAATCGTCCTTCCAATCTGACCTATCCGTCGTCTTATTTCCAGTTTATTACAACCATGGCCATCATTCATCAGCTATACAGCTGAATAACATTATTCAAGGCATGGAAACTTGTAAAGTAAGAAGTGTGAGCAGGTTACATGGAAAACAGTCACTTCCAATCACTTTCCAATGGGGTGAATTACGGTGACAAAATTAGTGATGATATTATCTAAAAGTTCATCCTGGCTGTGCATGGCACAGACCAAATCTGCATGAGGCGATCAGCCGCATTAATACAACTGGCTAATAAACCTTTCATTCAGGAGCAGCAACACAAGATTATAGAAATGTTGAGTTTGTTACTATACTATAGAAGTATGATGGATGCAGAAGTGTAATAAACTTCTATTTAGTAGCGGCCACAGCCTGGGCCATGACCATTTGTCATCTTATACATGGTCAAGACGGGATCATACTACACTAATCTTGACGATTATCACCATGCATGGCACGATTAAACGACCGTCGTCGGCCATGCCTCCAAGACATTGATCGCATTATGCAGCAAAGCAGATGACGGAACAAGGACATTAGACATGGATTTGTGTGTGTTTATGTAAATGTGGAAGACACATCATCATGTACTCTTATAATTATAATACTACTAAAGCGCAAACTGGCAATGAAATGATGCGGAGGTGATACACAACAACAAGAAAGGAAATGATTTCTTCTATGCAAGGAAATGAATGATATTACTCATTGTTTATCCATTAGAATAAAAAACAACACTGTCTTTTGCAGCAGTTAGTAGCTAAGTTAAAGCCGTCATGATACAAGTCGACCTTGTGAACCTTAAAAGCTTAGTAGCATAACATCCGCACAGCGTACCATCTCACAATTATAAACTTCTGGTTCCTGCAGTATTATTAATAAGAACACACGCACACACAGAAGGTCATTAAGCAAGAACTTTTAGTGAACATTTACATTTACTCCATTTTCATGCAAAACGATTCCTTCCTATGTGTACTGAATTGAATTTCGAGAGTGCCATAGCCAATGTACACAACAACAACTGAGAATGACTGAATATGACGATGATATCATCATCATCATCATATCACACCTCCAATGAACAAGTGCTGATTGGGATTATGGCAGGTGCCAATAAATGATGGTAATCAGTAATAAGGTCATGTCATGCAGGGAATTTTCTATTGCTTATTGCTTCTGATAATGTCAGGAGTAATACGGTCACTATCGATTATTGCCGCATATTTATCACTCATTACTATTTACTCCTGTAGCTTCATATCTCCATTGCTTCCACTATTGCAAACAATTCCTCTTACCTTTAGCTATTGCTATACACTCTTAAAAGACAAAGGAAGCAAATCTATGGGGATTCTGAGTGTTCATTTAGAATATCCTGGCGCAAGACTATAGCATAGCTGCATACTCGTACTACATGATCCCAGCTGCGAATCTCATCATCATCACCATCATCTGCGTATGCAGTCACGAATGATCGTTTATTCCAATCCATTAGCATTCATAACGGCATGGCCACATAATAATAATAATGGTGTTGAACAACAGGAGCAATTTTACTGTACGGCTGGTCAAGAACTTAAATGCATGGACAATTAAGCCAGCATCGAACGACCCGTCGCAGTTATAAAGTGTCTGCCTAAATGCATGCATTACATTAAGTTCAGGCCCGAATAGTAAGTAAACCTCCTGAGCAGACTCTCCGTCGTCATCTTTTTTTTGTCTTCGCCTCCACCTCCACAAGAAAT
>JAQFYD010000449.1:0-18946 GCA_034694225.1 Bourletiella hortensis | reverse complement strand
ACAGCTACTACTCACCTGTCCTTCAAACATTCCAAAGTTAGCAAATACCAACCAGCCGGAGGTGCCCCTACCATCTTAAAGCACGTTCGTATTACTACTCCCATGTTTGCTTATATACTTTTTCATTCCTATTGCTGCCTGCCGCTCCTGCTGCTGCTGCTGTAATCTTATGCGGAAATAGTAAAAGTTTACACAGCACGCAAACACTCATCACGAAGGGGATTCGTGTGTGTGTGTATCTCTGAGCCGCACTGTACATACTGAACCAAGAACACTGAGAAGCTCACTGCTTCTTTCATTCAAAGGATTATTTTTTCACAAGCGCACACATTGATTTCCAACGGATGGCCAATGTTTTATGCAACCCACCAATACTCCTTCTGTCGCCCTTAGTCTAGAAAAAAAGTTTATTAAATAATTTAAAAATTCATGTCCCAACAACTTGAGCCAGATTTCTTCCTCTCACAGACCTTTCCAACTGGGTTCCAGGTGCACAAAACTCCAGTGCTTTGGCATAGGACTACCTTAATTACTTTCTTTACGATTGGCACAATAATCGGGAATCTTTTCTATTCCACTGTGAACTGAGCCTCTTGTGTATCTATCACAATTCAAATGCAAAAGAATACAAAATGGCTGACCGGCTGGGGTGTTAGCCATGGAAATTTTAAATGTTTTTTACGACTAAAAAGAGAAAGTTGGGGCTGATGCCCCGTTGACTTGCATGAGATGATCAGACGAGGATGAAAATAAAAGGGGTGACAGGAAAAAGAGGATGGAAGGAAGGAAGGGCGTCTTCATATGGTAAAGGAATTTCTCAAGAGGTGTCCTGCCCCTCTCATTAGTTTACAGTATGCATGTATATGCACCCGGCGGATGACAGGGAAAGACTGTCAGGGATGATAGGAAAATCTCACATGGTGACAAATACATCCATACATTAAATAGAAAGGGTTTAGTATATGGGGCAGAAGTACAAAGCTGGAAAACATGATGAGAACGTATATGTGAGGACAGAGAGCATAGCTGGAGGTGGCATTATAGCTGAAGAAGAAGATGAAGAAGAAAGTAGTGAAAGGAATAAGAGACTTGGTTTGTATGTAGACAGAAGACGAGGAGGAGGAAGAAGAAGAAGGAGCAGCAGGAGCCGTTCTTGTGCATTATTCCGCAATGCGCTACCGCTTGTGAGAAATAAATACAAGTTGAATTGATACTTTCCTCCAAATAGATACTCTCTTAGTCACCCCATGGATATTTCCAAGTGAGAAATACATATAAACTTCACACATATAATCATACTTGGAGGCAGGGGGAGGAGGCGAAGAGGAAGACATGAGAGAGTAATAGAAATACTATAGAACCAAATGGTCACGTGTTGTCTATGCCCGTCTCTATCTATTTCTGATAAAACCAAGGAATATATTGCTATATACAAAGATGTAATCGTAAATACGAGATTCTCCCATCATAACCACTTACTGTTAGACAGTTTAAAAGCCCTATTTCGTGCTCAAAATATATAGAGCAGCAGCAGCGGCGGCAGCAAGGAGCGAAGGAGGAGGTAGGTTTATTCCCATAAACAATACTGATTCAAAAACCATAGAGGATGAGAAGTTGACTGCGTGTAGGGGAAGAACAAGTACAAGTGGAGCAAGACTTTTCATACGGAGTTCGATCAAGGCGATAACTCTTAATGAGCATTGTCATTGTTTCCTACCCGTCCTACTGCCTTTTCGCCAATACATTACAAGTATCCTGACAATCCGGAGCATTACTATTATTATTAACACCGCCGCCATTATTGTTCTTCTGTTTCTGAAAATTCTCTCAACACCGCATGCAGATAGTTTTACATATATTACAGTGACAGCTTGCTATAGAGCGGATACGCAGGGGACCATTCAGGATAATACATTGTAGCTGGATTCAGGTTATACCACATAATCCAATAACTTCTACCTTCACTACATTTTTCCTCCTGCAATTCAAGCCTGTCTTTCAGGCTATAAAAGTGCTTGGGAGCATCAGTCGTATTTTTAGGACAATGAGATTATCCTGGATTGCTTTTGTATACTCCTCGAATATTTTACAAACGCTTCGAAACACGTTGAAACCTGTCCCATGGGAGGGCAAACAAAAGGCAAAAAATGCAAATAATTGCGTGAATTAACACATCAGAACCATGAATTTGTCCATCGAACCTATCCCCGTCGTGGGTATCCACATTGGCACCCACCGTTGTCTCGAATTTTGTGTGCTATCCCGTGGCAGAGACTGTTAGTCTAACCTTACCATAGCTACCATCACTACTACTAAACCGGAGGTGTTCACTTTTGCAATTGAAGCCCAAAAACTTTGAAAACCGGTGCAAGTCTCAACGTTTACAGTTTTTCCGAGTTGCCCAAGAAATGCATAGAACTTGAGTGTGCTATCGTGTTGAGCACAAGGAAGCTTGATGGTAGTTAAAAATTAAATATTCATACGGATGGAAAAATTTGAATGGATAAAATGGTTTAAGTATTCAGTTTTTCTAAAAAATTAAGATAAACTGGTCTTTCCGTTAGCCTTGTGTGGTAATTGGATGAGAGGAGGATGACGACGACGACGACGACGAAGGATATAGGTTTGAAAGTGTTGACGATGAAAGGGCCAAGAGGATTTATAGGATGTGAAGGAGGCTGAGCTTGAGAGAATGTGGGAATGGAAGGGAGAGAGAAAGTGAGGATGAAGGGGGAAAGGGAGCGAAAGGAGAGGCTGGAGTGAGAGATAGAAGAGAAAGTAGTAAAGAAAGTAAGAAGAGAAAGTTGTAAGTACGCCCAGCAAGCAGATGCGTGTATGCATCAAACGGGGTTTCTTCTTCTACACAGTAGATATTGCAACTCAGGAGTGTAAAACTAGTAGTGGTACCGTAGGTTCAACGGCAGTAGTGGTAGTAGCTCCTGCTGGATGTATGGCTTCAAACGGGTGTAAGTCGGGACACACACACATACATAGAGACGAGGAGGGAGGTAGAGAGAGAGAGAGAGAGAGAGAGAGAGAGAGTTAGAAGAGAAGAGAGAAATAGAGGAAATTTCTCCATCCTGGTAATCAATGAGTGAGACCATGAACGGCAAGAGTTGGCATCCCCGAGTAAACTTTGCGCCGGCGAATAAATATTCCTCATCCCTTGAATTTTCTTTTTCGCTTTTCTTCTTCTTCGTCTTCTTCATTCCCTTACAGTTGAAACCGGTTATCTGGCTCCGCTAAGGGATCCAAATTTAACCAGCTTACTTCCTTTCAGTTTCATCCCGAACCGAATCCAATCTTGAACCAATACACAATCCGAACCATCTTACGTTCACTCTGTATCATCTCTATCTCTCCTTCTCTCTTTCTACTATTACTAACTACTGCTACTTCTACCACTGTATCTTCTCTTCTTCTCTCGTTCTCACTCACTATTTCCTCTTCTCTTCATACATAGCTACAGACTCAAAGCTACACACACAGAGTCCAGAGAGCCGTCTCACCCTGCAGTACTAAAACGGAGTTAATGCTCACTTGATACACACATATCGGAACACCCTTAGAACCTGGTCTGTGTACCTTCCTTCCGTCATCGTGTCTGCTGCTTCTGCTGCTAAACCTACTTTTCTTATTATTATTGTTGTTGCTATTACTTGTGGAAAAGTGCTGAACATAAAATAATTATTTATTATCCTTCAAACACAAAAAAGTTTAGTAATAACAAAACTGAAGGCCGTGTAAGCCAAGTGCCGCAGCAGAAAGAAGCTTCTATATATAAATACTACGTTCAGACTGGGAGACAAAAAAAACGTGTGAAAAAGAACCGCCCTGAAAACTTAGAAAGCTTTTCAAAGTGTCAGCAGAACGGGGAGAAGAGGAGTTAAAAATTTCTAAAAATTTTCTATACTCGCCCATGTGAATTTGCGAAGATCTTCTTATAACTGGAATAAAAGTGGCAGGAATTTTAGAGTTAAACGCTGATACCTTAATCGGAGCTTGCAATACTTTAGACAGGATACTACAACCGCGTCCTATTCCTATCCTTTGGCATTTTTTGATAACAGCAGCACATATTTTTTCACATTCCACCCACACATTTATCTCCGGCTTGTAAAAATTATTATTATTGTTGATATTTTGAGGGAACGCAAAACCGTCCACATACTTTTTTCTCACCTTTTGCTCTCCTCTTCTTGTTCTCTTTTTTAATGCAAATCTTCAGTACACACACACACACACAACGCGCTACCATCTCTGTCCAGAAAAGCAGCTTGAGTTCTCTTTCTCTCTGAGTCCGTCTGTCCTTTCTTCCTCGGCTCAGCCAGTCAGTCAGTCAGTTCCAGTCATTCCCGAATATATAAAGTTATCATCAAATAATACGGGCATATAATTTGGACCAGTTAGGACAAAGGAACAAAGGGAAAGTAACTCGATAAATCTCGTAAAAATTACAGACTTTTCACAAGCCCCTCCACAGCCTCCTTCCTTACTTAAAAAATAACAATAAAATTGATAGTTAATATAAATAGCTTTAAAAGAACGGAAACCATCCTTAAAAAAGCACTCATTCACATGCACGTTGCTATATGATAATACACAGGTCCCGTACACAATTCCAGTCCACACCTTGCCAGTAACAAGCTTTCTACGTACCTCATCGCTATTAATTATCATTAATTCTACCTCAGGCTTAAAAAATTGAATCTGAATAATAATTAAGGAAATTATTATTATTGACCACAAGTGGAAGAAGAGTGTAGTAGAAGAGATTGTGTGTTTGTGTATGCGTGCGTCGAGTGGGGAAAATAACAACAGAATCCATAATTATTGGTGACCAGCGTCTGTCTATGATGTGGTTAGATAATTATTATTGAGCTACTGAACAGGAAATCTGCGTATAGCTGTAATATAAAGTGTCCGTGGAACTTAGTCGTGCTGCCAATTTGAAGGAGTTTATAGTACTTTGTGCGCCGATGACTATTGAAAGAGGAATTTCTGGGAAAGACAGATTAATTTGCCATGGTTTTTGCGGCCATGAGGACACAGATCAATAGATGTTGATCTGTTCAGACTGGTACAATGATTCACGGGGCTCCATCGTCATTTTTATTATCATCATCGTCCTTGTCGACAGCTTCTTCTCCTTCTTCCGTCCGATCAAGCCAGTTTTAACTTTTAAAAGCAGAAAATTCTCCAACTTTCACTCAATCCTCATTGTCTTGTTGTTTCTCAGTCCAAAATAATTCATTCATTCCAACTCGATACTTATTACGACTGACTGAATCTTTTCAAGGAAGGAGAACGGGAAGTTTTTCATATACATTTTAATGCATATAGTGCACTGCTGTATATCGTCCGATGTACCCTTTACTTCATACAGTGTGTGTTTACTTGAACAACTTGAAATATGCCTGGGCGCTGTAAAAAGCTCATATTTACGAGCACATTATTATTGACTTTGGTGGCGGTGGTGGAAACTACGGACGAGTTGTTAAGATAGGACTTTTTTATAGATGGGTTTCCGTTCGTTTAGTGTGCAATCGTGTTGGTGGCGTAATAATGATGATGATGATGGTGATGATGCAGAAGAAATGTGTTAGCAGTGCTGTTGCTGCTGCTGCTTCTGGTTGTGGTAGTGGATTTTCTAATGGTAGTAATTCAGCATCGTCTTGATGAGTTTTATGTGCCGTTTGTGGGTTCCATAGTGTGGATAAGAAGGAAGGATGATGGTGGAAGGGAAATATCTGGATGAGCCATGTGTTATTTCGCTGTATTTTATAGCATTATAGAACAAGACGATGGATCCCTCGTCATGTGTACACACATATGATGGAAAGCTGTTGACAATAAACGCCTTATAACTATGTAAAGTGGACCATGTTTTCACGGGTGGTTCATCAGTCGTAGTGTGTGTGTACTCACAAGTATGGCACAGACACAATAATGATAGTCATCATGATGAATGCTATCGATGGGGAAAGACATGGAGGATGTTGTTCTTGTTGTGGTGATGGTTCAAACTGCTGTTGCTGCTCTACTCATCATGACAAGGCAGCAGCACTTGACTCATTTTAATGAAAATCATATGGAAATATCATGCTGAATTTGCTACTGAGTTTTCATAATAAAAATGAATCATCATCAACAAGAATCGAGAGAGACCAAGGAGGAAATCATGCTACTTTTTCCACAATCCACGAACGGGGAATATTTGTGAATTTGCTAAAACTAATAATTGTTGCCACAATCCTGATCGCTACTACTTCTACAATCTCTGCCGTCATCATCATTAAAATAAGTATCATAACCTTGAACATATTCATCGTCTACTTAAGGAAAAGTGATAGTTGCATTATTTTCTCTTGGGGAAACTCTGATATTTGTGCTTGTTCTTACTGTGCGTTGGATGGAATAGTTGATGAAAAACGAGAAAAATTCCTGATAAATAGGTTCGGACTGGAAGAAAATGTTAGTTTTGCTTACTCTACTCAATTTGGGATCATTGGTGGAGTGGTCGCGAAGGAGTTTTTTGGGTTGGAGGAAGAAACAGACGACGAAGAATTTAAGCGGAGATTTTGCAGACTCCTCGTCATTATTATTATTCTTTCTTTCCCACGCAAGGAATTGGACCAAGAAGGTAGTAAAAGACAAGAGGAAAAAAACAGAAGAGGACGAAAAAAAGGAGAAAGTGAGGGAAAACAGGACCAGGAGGAACGAAAGGATCAACAAGAAGAACAACGACGACGACGACTGGAGTGTGAAGAAGAGCAACAAGGAGAAAAAGGAGAGCAGCATTGGAAAAAGCTTGGAAAACAAGAGTGGAATTATTATTTGCAAAAAGAAGAAAGAGACGACGACGACGACAAGAAGAACGACAAGGTTCCTACTGTCCTTTCATCTCCCCGCGTCATTCCTCTTCTCCTTCTCTATTTTCCTAGTTGTTCTCCTCCTCCACTTTGTTGTGGGAAAAAACCCGCATTCTCATCAGTCTCGTTGGACAGAACAAGACAACAAGTGCGGGCCATTGTGGCAGGAGGAAGAAGAAGAAGAAGACGACAAGCAGAAGAAGGGCAATCCCGTCTCCGCCTCCTTGTTCCAACTTCTTGTACTTTTTCTTCGTCGTCAAACTACTTGTGTAGTGCTCCGACTAGTGCTCTTGTACATCGTCATCATCGTGTTTCTTCTACTCCTCCTAATCATCATCATCTTCGTCTTCATTTCCCAAACAATGCTCACGATGCTCATAATATTTTATTCCAAATTCAGCGTCTTCTTCTCAGCTTCATGCGCTTGGTCAAAGAATACAGAAGAAATGACACATTTCTAAGCTTTCTTCTCCATAAAATAATTCGACCAATCATCATTACTATCGTCGTGGTGGAAAACAATACCATCAACTTCGTCGTCCTCATCAGAAACAACGCCGTCGTCATTATTATTATTATTACTACAACTGATATCGTTCTAGCTATCGCTGTGACTGGGATTGATAATAATTATAATACTAGAACAAGAAAAAATCATAAAATTAATAATTATAAAATTTTCCTACGTATCGAGTACCTTCGAGGGAATCTATCAAAATTCATCGTTTGGAATTTACAGAAAAGTGGGGTCTAGCGCCTTCACTGCTTTCTCCCGAAGGCCTGGACCGTCCACCCTCCCTAAGGTCCCCGTCCCTCACCCCATCCCTTACCTCCCATTCATTATCGCGAGCCACTAATCGATCCTATAAATGCTCCATCGATATCAACTCACCTTTGCAGATCAGCAAAGATTTCAAAGGGTAAAAAACAAATTATTCACCAAATTTCCACTTCTATTTCATGTTCAGAATCCATCTAACATGCCAGTCAGCATTATGGAGTTGGCTTTTTCTATGAACACATGCGTCTTGTGTAGCCATTCAATAGCCATTCCGCTTGATCGAAAGAGTAGGTAGTTCCACATCAGAGATTAGCTAGAAAGTTGTCAAACTTGGACTTTTCCGGATTTTCCCGTTCATTCTGACAGAGCAGCAGCAATGTGTCATGGAGACCGGGAGGATTTTGGATGCTGAGTCAAAATCCCATTATCTATAGACTTGGCCAGTCTTGGCTTTAATACTGAAATAATTTCACGTTCGTTTCTCCTACCTAATCCAATCCCGGTCCTAAAAAATGGCCAGCTTGGCTAAAATATGTGGCCAGGGATGGAAAATTTGATTTCATTGCTTCTTACTCTGAAGCAAGTATTATATGCGGAGAATGACGTCCGTTATTCTATGAGGCCGCTGCCGAAGGTCCTTGTGGTAGCAGATGACAAGGCTGCCATAATGCACTCGGTCGCCGATCTTAACTTGTTATTTGAATTTGGAGGGAGCAGTAGGAGTCATTTGAAAAAACAAATGCTCATATGTTTTTCCAGTGTTGATGCTGCTGCTGGTTCATATGTTATCCCGGTGTTGTGAAGGGCATTCCAGACAACACCTCATAGAAGCTTTTACTATGGCAGCCATTTTTATGAGCTGTGGGTAACTACCGTGGTGAAGGCTCGCCAATAATTCTCCCGTATAAATCAAACGGCTTGACAGAACAAGACCATCGTCGTCGTTGTAGCCGGGAAACTCACTCGCCGCCATAGAAGCCTCATAGAATTCTTTGTTCCCTTTTTTTACCAACACATAATATGATCCTCTTCTCAAGGGATGAGAGGAACGTAGCGCAAGTAGTTGCTCCTATCAACTCAGTGATTAACTTGAATGAAAGAACATCAAACTTTCTAAGGAGTGATCCTCTTTTAGAATACAAAACATTGGAGCAAAAAAATGCTGGTAGTAGCCGAACAAGTGGTGAAAGCAAGGGAGCTACGCTCTGTATTTTCTCCCTCCCTTTTTCGCTCTCTAATGTGTAAGTTGTAGTTGGAAGTAGCAAGCAGGAGCACTGGGCTGCTTAATTGTTCACTGTATCCAATGAGTGTATGAGTAGAAGAGTTAATGACACTGAGAGAATGATCAAGTACTTGGGCCACTAAAATATATAAAGTCGAGGGGAAATTCCACAAGATAATCCACAGTGCATAAGAGATACAAAGACGCACGGAAGTTAGTCCAGAACTCATCATACAGCACATTTCTCCACTCAGGAATTCTCTCTCTCTCTCTCTCTCTCTCCTCTTTGGCTCCTTAGTAAGTAGCAGCGATGAGCTTTATAAAGGGAAGATAGAGAAGCTAGACTGTCAGGCTTGAATTTAGAATAGCGCTCAGCTGTAAATAATTGAAATTCATGGAATCATGTAATTACAGTGGATGGGCTGAAGCGTAACTACTACTACAGCTACTCCTACTGCTTCCGAGCTCCTTTTGTATCTCCAATCATTACATAGCTACACATGAGTACTATTTCACTACTACTGCTGCTTGCAAAAGATGATGAACCTATAGTATTTCTTAAATGCATGAGAGGTATCACAAAGTTACCCAGTCGGGCTGTGCCCAAAGAAGGGACTTTTCACTTCTAGCATCGTCGCTCTTTAGTTTTACCATATATACAGCCATTTTCGGCTTTCAAATTATATTTTCCAAGTGGTCCCATATATACCATGGTGTATAGAGTCACAGGAATTTCAACACATTTTCTCCATGCTTGTACTGTACTACTGGAGTGCTTCATTAGTGTCCCGGACCAAGTTCGTTTGGTTTCAACAGTAGCAGTTCTAATAGCAAGCAGGGCCATACTCTGGAGATCTATGCATGGAAAGGATGTGGAATTTTCTATAGAAATTATTGTATATCTATAAAATAGCATAGAATTCGGGATGGGATGGTTACAAGGGAGAGAGAGAGAGCGAGAGAAACAAGGAAAAGAGTGAGACAGAGAAAGGAGGCAAAGTAGCATGACGCACATGCACAGTTGCTTCACACAATATTTGCTGCTACAACCGTGTGCCGGTATTCTGAAAGCAGCAGCAGCTCTGGATGTGTGTTAGTAGTGTGCGGCTGCTGGTGTCCATATGTACAGGAATGATAATGAAGGGATGTGTATATTGAGCGGAGTAAAGTAGAGGAATCATGGATTCACAAGGCTGCTGACGATAGCAGCAGCAGCAGCAGCATTATTAGACGAGTCTTACTCAGAGCGGCAGCTACTTCTACTACTAGCTTTTTCCTATAGGAATATCATTACTAGCTCTACGGCCTTTAATATGCAACTATACGCGAATTCTCCGTACATAAGTTACTATTTCGTATAGAATAGTAGTACTGCCGCTGTATCTCGGACGTCAAAATCTTTCGCTCTGCTCTGTCTCCAACCGCTTGCTTTTCTCCCTCTTCTTCTTCTTTCCGTTGGCTGACTACAGAATCCTCTTTACATACGTCCCCTGCTTCCATGTATGTTTTACTCTGTGAATAGAGTTGGCTCATTTCCAAAAACTTGCAAAGGAATTTAGATGGAAGTGTCCGTGATTCGAAAGGAACCTTTTCACTACTTCTTCTCCTTTTCTATTTCTAGCTCTCACTCACTCGTACTTGTGTCTATATGTCTCAATGCTAAAAGCATAGATGGTCCACTTCTGCTGGTTACACTTTTTCGTCTTCTTCTTGTTCAGATGCACTTGGAGAAATTGCTACAGAGCTAGAAGAAGAAGAAGAAGAAGAAGAAAGACACATGAGTTCTAGTTCCTACATTAAAGTTGATATTGTCAATCCTTTCTGTGAGTATATATGGCCGACTTGGGTTGACTTTGGCACATTTTCCAAATTCCTAATCATCATAATATTATTGTATGTCGAACGAACTGGTCCGTCCGTTTCGTCAAAGTGTGTACAGTGAGAGTAGTAGGATGGGCTGGTTATGAGGTGAAGACTCTACTGCTATGCTTTGGTCAAATGGTTTCACAGCATATAATATAGCCAGATGGAGAGAATTTAGTTGGATGGTAGCGGCTCTAGCAGCTATAGTCATCATCCTGTTTGTCTGAGTAGTCAGAAGAAACTATGTGGCCACAGATTTATGTGCTTCTGATGATCAGATTGGAGTTCCGTGAGGCGGCAATAAGGCTACACCAACGGAATGTAAGCAGGTCTAAAGTATTGATCATGTGGGAGCAATAGTAACAAAACACACTGAAGGAAAAAGCGTAGTATGCGGCAATAGAGAAACAGACAGACGCTCATGCTGCTGCTGCTGTTCCTCCGCCTGCTCCTGCCACATACTACTCGCTGTAGGCCATGCTCCGCACTGCTATTGCTACTCCCAGCGTAAATTTACCTATGATATTATTATTGGGATAGTTTATATATTATTTTGTATACATGTCTACTAGCATAGTGGAGAGACAGGGCGCAGATTTTCCAGACCTATTTTACTATAAGCCGATTAGTCAAAGCCAGGTCGACGAGCAAAGCAGGTCTTTGTATAATAATATGTGTGTACAACACGAATACTATTATGGCATGAGCTTAGCATTTTTTGTCCTTCTTATGCATGGGAGAAAGTAGGCTGAAGAAGAACAGAGAGAGAGCGAGAGCAAGAAGAAAATGTGATGTCATTATTTATTCGCTGTGGGAAATGCAATGTTGTTAGTTGTTAGATGGCACTTCTTTTCTTCTCATTTCATCAATGCAGTCGTCCCTTAGAAATGAGCTTCTCTACTTACTTAGTTACTTACTTACTCCTGCATAGGCGTAATATATAGAGGTAGAACGGCGCTGATGAAAAAACAACTTTTCATAGTGTTCATTCAGAGGCGACTGCTGCTGGGTGAAAGAGAAGTAGAAAAAGCATGGGAGAAAATGAGGAAGGAAACCCAAGAAGTGACATGGCCTCTCACTCATCCATATGCTGCACTATGTGGAAAGCTTCATTACGCTGTCATCCTTATTATTAGATACAAACATTCAAAATGGTGTAAGGGAAGTGTTGCTCTCCCTATTTTTTTCTGCTGGCCCGGCAATAAGTTCCAACCTCCATGACATGACATTATACGCGTCATATTTTCCGGGGGACTACTATTTTGCGGAAAAGTTTGCATAATTTTCATACAATTCATCATACAACTGCCTATCACTTTGTTTTGCGAAAAGCTGCTAATCGTTGGATTTGTTTTTGAAAAAGTGGTGAAATTACAGTTAATAATGAACAACTTTTATTTGTTCTCCTATAATTCAGGTCTCTACCCAAATTGAGCAGCCAAGATGATGAAGGGCCAACGCCACAAACACTACACCTGACAGGCACTGGACATTTCGAGCCAATTCCGCACAACCATCAAGACTGCGAACGAGTTGTTATTAATGTAAGTCAACACAATCTCTCCTTTGACTTTTCCCTTTATCGTAATCCAAAATCCGAAACTAAGACTTGTACAAGTCTCATCATTTCCAAGCATCGGAATGTCAAAGAAAAAATTGTGAGGCGTCGCTACAGGAATAGGATCGGAAGGAACTTCACCGCGTGTGAATATTTACGTGAGTTAGAGGATCGATTTGCATGTCTAAAGCAAGTCCACCACAGGGAGGAAATTTGAATATGGTGAGGAAGAAGAAGAAGACGAAGAGTGAAGGGAATAATTTTATTTGAAAAAATGGACTTGTGTGGCAGAAAAGGAAGTGATGGCGGTGGTGGTGGTGGTATAGTAGCCTGTGGTAGGAATAGAAGTCAGTCGTCTTGGGATTGGTAGTAGCATTATAAAAAATATTGTCGATTATCGCTCAAAAGACGTTGTTATTGGGAAAAAGTGAAAAAGTGTATGTGGGGGAAATAATGTGAAAAATGTAGAATATTTTAGAGGCGCCGTCAAAGCTCATGCAGTCTGCTCCTACGGATAGTTTCACTTACGCAGTAATATTTCAAGTCTATTCAATTATTACTGCGGCTGCTACGGCAGAATTTTATCGATTTCTCACTGCATTCCTTATTCTTTCCCAGCCTTCTTCGTCCCTTTTTCATCCTTCTTCTTGGCTCTTACTCCTGACTGAACACCATCAGATTTTCGATTGTCCCGGCTGCTGAATCACTATGCTTCATGACTTTCTTTCCATCATCATCATCTTAGTTATAGCTATCGTCATCATCATCATCAGCATCATAATCAACAGCAACATCATCATCACCATCACGAATATGAGCAGAAAAAAATCGCATGCATAACTTACCTAATGCTTCTTGACACAGAATATTTGCAGGGAATTTAGCAGCTTGACTCTAACTTGCACTTACATAGAAGCTTCGATCCATTTAAATAACATTGCATACTAGTTTGACGAGGGAAGACGACGTAGCAGTAAATTTCTTGTGAAAAGATGTTTAATATAGAAAAGTTTTTCGTTCCCCGCCAGCAGCAGCAGCAGCCAGTCACTTATGGATGCATATGTTTCCCTGCCCATGACCCATAACCCATTTGGTTGGTGTAATGAAGCGAAGAGAAACTTTGCAAAGTGAGGTAAATGTAGCTAGCTGGAGGAGGTGGAGGAAGAGTAGTTTTTACCCTTGCATGTATGTGAATGCATACATGAGTAAACATATGCTTTGCTTAATCGTTTGTATTTTCCGAGCAGGGCGGAGAGAAGGAGAGAAGATACAAGATGTGCAATTAGTTTGTGAAAGTTTAAATACACACAAGACTTCTTCTTCTAAAGCGGTTTATGTCAATGGGAACTTTCCCCTCTTCCTCCTTCTCCTCTTCCCCATATGATTAACCCCTTGCAAAAGTTTTGCCCTTAGCTGGAATTACTACTATTTTCCAGTCATCAACACTTGCGAGTCCTTCAGGACAAATTGGACATGATTTTCTCACTCCCACGCTCATATAAATAGACAACAAATCAATATCTGCCCAAGAGCAGCAGCAGCAGCAGTAGCTCCAATAAAACCAACCCAGATTCTTGCTTAATTTTACCCAAATTCCAAGCCAGTTTCTATGCCTCTGCAGCGGAACTAGGATTTACCAAAATTTTTGGTCTTTCGGGCTGTCTGTGGTTCCACAAATCAGAATTTATTTGAGCCATATTGGATTAATTACACGTTGCTGCCATAATTACTCCAAGTATGGTCGAATATTATCACACCAGCTGGTTCCCGCTAGTCCACAATATTAGATTACAAGTTTGAAATGAGTGTGCGAGCGAGCCTTAGTTAGTGGGGAAGTGAGTGAGGGAGGAGAAAGTGTTGGGAAAGTAAGAGGGTTCATATCTGATGAGCGAAGAGGAAAAGTTTGAGTCATTCTTTACAAGTCTGCAGAATTTTGCTTTCGAATCCCAGAAACAAGTTAAGGGCTATGGGGTTCATCGTGATGATGATGATGACGGCTCAATGAACTATGACATTAAAGTTGAGCATGGAGACCAACAAGTTTAACACTGGGACCCACTATGGGGACTGGCTGTTTGCGTGTATGACGTAGTCAGGGTGCAGGGTAAGAGGAAAAAGTTTTGCCTAAAATGAAGCAAAGGGATAATTTGACTGCAAGATTTAATTTAAGATTTCCCCACCGACATAAATTGCTTGTCGTTTCTCCTCCTCTTCTTCTTCAGGAGAGTAATAGCAGCAGTAGTAGGGACGAAACAAGAAAATCTGGAAAGTACAGGAAAAAAACTAGTTTTTCTACAACTTGATCTGTCAAGCCAGTGAATAATATGGACTTTGTAAAAATCCTATGGAATCGATGTACGTGATAGTTGATCCTGACAGAGTAACTCTTTCACTCAGTCTTCTTCGTCCTATGTTTCACTTCTTTCTGTCTTCCTCTTTCTCTGTCTCACTCCACTCTCCATTGTAGATATCACATCTCTTTAGAATTTTTTTTCAAGATATTTCTTTATTTAGAAACAGAAGTAAAAGCTGCTGAAATTGCTCGTCGCACTAAGGACAGAGCTTCTATGCCATTGCTACATCACAGAAAATAACTCCAGCCGTCTGTACATTATTCTAACGGTAGACCGGAAAATCCTTTTCAGTGCCGATCTCCCCTTAAAAATCAAGATACGGCACGGAAGCTTTCTACCTGATTATCCCTTTCCCTCTCTCCCACTCCTTCTTCGTTCTCACTTCTGAATAACTATTCATAGAACTCCACATGTGATGATGATGATGAAGATGATAACAGGGTTTTTTAATGATTTTGTGTGAACGCACATTGGCATATAGCTATGCGCCAGCACTTGAAACTCATGTTGAAAGTGCGGGATGCTATTATTAGAAAAGTGTGCGGCTTTGTAGCTGTAGCGCTAATAGCATCTCATCATTAGAAAAGCCGGAAACTCGGAAACGTATAATCCGTTATACGTATCATACTATTACAATTATATCTTAACTATGGCTTTCCCCGCAGTGAGCCCGTGCAGTTGCAGAGATCAAAGTTCAAGTCCAGTAGCAGGTTTTGCCTCCAGCCAGAATCGAACTCCCCGAGTCCCTTAAGTCCCGTCTTATGAGGTCCAGAGCGTCAGGCATTCAGCCACACGGGGCTCACTCCTCAAGATTGGCAAAGTTGAATTGAAGCGTGCGTGTGTACTAGCGCTTTTTAATGGCAGAATGTATGTTCGCGTATGCTTTGGAAAGTTCCTTTACCAGCAGCCATAATAGCCACAAACTTGTGTTAACTTTCAAGTAATTTTGAGTATCAAGTCATATTGAGCTACTGCGGAGGTAGCCCGAGAAGGGACTGACTGTCTGTGTGGTATGATCCAAAGTATTACACTTTTATCCGTAAAGTTTTCCTCTTTTGGAAAAGCAGAGGAGGGGGATACGTGGGCCTTATGGGAAGGATGAGCTGAGCACTTTTAAAGGACGCGTTCAAGAAGGAGGAGAAAAAAGAGTGGAGAGAAGAGACGGAGGACTTTGGGCGTATTAACCCAAAATGTCTATCTAGTTTGCCAGGAAGGTTTATACAAGAGAAAGTAGTGGTGGTGGTAGTCCACACATGAAGTAGACGAAGAAGACTCTGGAGACTAGAGAAAGAGAGAGAGAGAGAGAAAGATTCCAATGTCATGTACATATGAAGAGAGAGAAAGTGGGAGGAATGGGGCCTGCATTCGCAATGATGCTGGCCGTTTATCCATGGGTCATACAGGGGAGGTACGTCTATATGTATTTCCAGTAGCAAGGGAAATAGATGACTGTGAGTTTAGTTGTGCCAAAGGAACCACTGAAGAAAATTCTTGGTTCATGTGTAGCTAGCTGGCTATATATGCCTCTGGGTCCGCACCAGTTCAACTTATTTTTTTTACACTTGTAGAAGGAAAATATCAGCGCTTGATAAAAGAGGGTGGATTTCTTTAGCGTGATCTTCGAGTAGTGGAGATTCTTCCAAATGGCCCGCACGTACAACATATCTTGACATCAAAGTTATAAATTGCTTAACTGGAAAAATGTATTTTGGGATGGGGATCCTCATTTGCACCAGCAAATTTTCTAGCTTATTTTCCCCTTTACTGAGCGATATTGTTATCTAAAGGTTACAGATGAGCATAGGATTGGTTACATGTAAAGTTGCTTAAAATGAGACTGAATTATTGATGAAGAATGATGCTAATCAAGTGTGTTTTTTTAAACAGGTGAGTGGGTTGAGGTTCGAGACGCAATTACGAACACTGAACCAATTTCCCGACACATTATTAGGAGATCCAGCTCGTCGGATCCGGTACTTCGATCCACTCAGGAACGAATATTTCTTCGATCGAAACAGACCGAGCTTTGATGCCATCCTATATTATTATCAAAGCGGAGGCCGATTACGGCGGCCTGTCAATGTGCCTCTCGACGTCTTCGCTGAAGAAATCAAGTTTTACGAGCTGGGAGAAGTGGCCACCAATAAATTCAGGTATGACGATGCGCTCAGACTCTTTGAATCAAGTGAATATAAATAGTGTACGGGGATGTGATGATGCTTTAAATCTTTGGTGATGACGATGCTAATGATGAGTTTCGTTTTTTCGTTTGATTTCCAGGGAGGACGAAGGGTTTATTAAAGAAGAGGAGAAGCCTCTGCCAGAAAATTTGTTCCAAAGAAAAGTGTGGTTGTTGTTTGAGTATCCTGAGAGCTCGCAGCAGGCTCGAGTAGTGGCCATCATCTCCGTTTTTGTGATTCTCCTGTCAATTGTTATCTTTTGCTTGGAGACACTGCCGGAATTTAAGCATTATACGCTGCACAATTTGACCAGCAATACAACATTGGTGGAGGAAGATGAAGTGCCTGACTTGACGGACCCTTTCTTTCTGACTGAGACCATTTGCATAGTGTGGTTCTCCTTTGAGTTGATGGTCCGATTTGCCTCGTGTCCTAACAAACTGTTATTTTTCCGTGACGTCATGAATATCATAGACTTGATAGCAATCATTCCGTACTTCTTGACACTGGCAACGGTCCTCGCTGAAGATGACGAGGAGCCCATTGTGCCCAAGACGAAGCAAGACTCCGCCTCCAACCAAGCCATGTCACTCGCCATTCTCAGAGTTATACGATTAGTCAGAGTTTTCCGAATTTTCAAGCTCTCTAGACATTCGAAGGGACTTCAAATCCTCGGGAGAACTCTTAAGGCTTCCATGAGAGAACTCGGATTGCTCATTTTCTTCCTATTTATCGGTAAGCAACAATCATTCCATATTATTCACGCCTACCAAAATAATCAATTTTTACATCGCATTCATCGATTTCACAGTATATTTTACATCGTTTTGATAATACTGAAAAAAGTATCTAATTTCATGTTTCAACCAAAAATGATGGCCAACATGGTGCAACAGATTTTTCTTTAACAACTTTCATTTCTAGTCACGAAGATTTCTAAAATCTTATCATATTAAAAATGTGCTGAGCTAGAAGCCTGGATGTTGGGAACCTGAAAATCCTAGAGTTTGCCAGTTTTCGCCAAAAATATAGCCTCATGGCATAACTCATTTCTGAGGTTATAATGTCTTCAAGCTTACTGCAATAACTACAAGGATAGCACGGACAGTCCACATCACCACATTCGTCTCTTTTAGATTCGAAAAAACGTGGAAACAAGTTTGAAACCGAAGCCGAGCCAATCATCCCAATTAATCACTTGTTATATTCCCCCCTTTTCGTATGCACTTCTGCATCATCTTCTATTTGTTTCACTTAATTTTACTTCTTCTTCTTCTTCTCGTCGTCACAATTTCGTCGTACTGTATTTTTTTCATTGTTGCTGTGAAGTGGAGTGACGTTATTTACTGTTTATATGAACAATTATGTTACTTAATTTTAGTATGCTGAAAAACATTATCCTTACCACACAGAAAAAACAAATAGCGCGGTGAAGTACAAGATAAATGAAAGGCGAGAAATTATGATAATTTCTGATGTGTTCAAACATGGCTGATGAGGCTGATTATTCAGTAGTTGCTCAAAAACGGCAGAGGAGCAAGTTCTCATAATTAGTGTACAGAAGCCCTTTTCATGACACAAATAATCTGTTACGAACAGACTACTGACTGACTCAGATTGGATTAACAAGGAGCCCATCTGAAAGAGAAACCTAAGGATTTGTGAATGCGCTTGTAATGGACAAATAATTCTATTAGTGACATATCAGACTTGCTAGAAAGTAGTGTCTCCCTTTGTTCCGCTCACAGTGTCCATAGCATTCTATAATCAAATTATTCCCTTTAATTAAGATGACTTTAGAAGTGATTGACATGTTGCCTCGTGCAGGCAAACTTTCAACCAACTGACTACTACTGCGTAAACCCAAAATTCTTTGACACTTCCTCCTAACTTCCTCCACCATGGATTTGTTAAATGAATGAGCGTGAAATATTTTGTGAATCCAGGTCTTTATAGTTCGAGTCTTTAGTACCATGAAGGAAGACCGAATAATAGCTTAGAATTGTGACTAATTAATCCCGCCGTTTCTTCAACTTTTCATTCGAAACGTAGTGGATTTCCACTTTCCAGTTGTTTTAGATATATTGGTAGAAACTATTAGGGAACACTGTTGTGA